>PVLD010003402.1:75745-143553 GCA_004027595.1 Dinomys branickii
CAGGTTGTTCTGGCCCAGCTCACCCTGCTCAGACAGTTCTGACCCACCGACACCACCCCACCCACCCACCCACACACCCTGCTCGGGCTATTGTGGCCCACATACACCTACCCTGAAAAAGAGTTTAAAAGCCCACGCTTTGCTCAGCTCGCCACTGCCTTGGTCCGCTAGGCAGCCTGCTATACCCCTGCCCCCCTCCCCCAGTAAAGACTTCTCTCGTGTCAGAAGGTCTGGTCTGATTCCATGTGGGGCCTTGGTTTCTATCCGTATCTTTATTACCAGTTGATCACTTAGAACGCGTTTGGAAGAGATGAAGAATGAAAAATCAAGTAGTGATGTTTTACAGTTAAACATTTTTAAAAAAAAATGTATAAATGTTTTTGTTCATTTTGTATTATTCTCAAAGAAAGAAGCATCCACAGCATTCTGCGGGAACGCCACTTGGGGATTTGCCTTCCTTAGCATGTAGACGCCAGAAACAACTGAAGGTAACAAGACCTGGGTAGAGATAAGGGGCAGCTTTAGGCTGACACAAGGGGTGCGGTTTCGGCTGTGCTGTTTTTTAGGTGCCGGGCAGCACCCAAACACAAAACAAAGTAGGCATCTCAGTGTAGAAGGCAGGAGCAGACTAACCAGATCTGTGTATCTGGGGATTCATATCATGCTTCTGATACTTACAGCCTTGGAAATGCATAAGGAATGTCACCAATAGCACAAACAGAGAAGAAAATAAAAGGGGTCTGCTATAATGTTCTAGGAAGCCTAAGTTAGAAGTTAGACGGAGCTGGAGAAGACCATGAAGCAAGCGAGGGGACATCAGTCAGACATGGGAGGAATGTCAGACCTATACCAAAGCAGATATCAAGGAAGTGGGTTCCAAGAAAGACTTGCAGTTCCAATTTTAAATATCATGGAATTTCAGTGGGAGGAGAATGGAAAATGGTCCATAAGGTTGGGTGATCTTAGGAATTCTTAGCGACGCTGATAGGAGAAAAATCTCTGGAAAATGTATCAATGGACCAAAGCCAAAGAAAAATGAAACGGAGAGAAGAAGCTTAGCCCATTGCAAGAAGTTCCTCGTACCAAAAAGAAAAGAAGTGAGACAATGCCAACATAAACGTGGACTCTGAGTTCCATGTAAGATGGAAACCAGATACGGCCCAGTTTTTGAGCCTCCTATGAGGTTCTTCTCAGGACCTTCTAAAGGAAAAGGTCCTGGCGCCTGCTTTCAAATTGCCCCAGTCAGCTGAGGGCTTTTGCTCATGCACTGGTGCTGTTTCCTTTTTCCCATCAATGGGTCTGATTTTGAATATCAGTGGTTATCCGCTCTTTTGCTGTTAGAGGCCTTCACGGTCGTGTAGAGCCAGCAGCTACCAATAGGCTTCAGGACCTCCTCTGCCCACCTGCGATGGTGGCTCCTAACACTCTGCTGTGTTGCTGTCATTCTCTGCTAGTTGCCTTTTGGTACCAGTCCATGCCAACTTCTTTTGGCACCCTAGAAGCCTTTGGTGTTAGCAGCTCTTCCTGTGGCAGCTCAGCCTGCTCTACTGGAGACTGGAATGATAAGTAGGCAAAAGTAAGCTGGCCAGAAGAGGTTTCTTGGGACTCACAATGCTGCAAAACAGAAAAGAGGGGCATGAAATATGGATGGCTGCTAATAAAGTAAAAAAAAAAAAAAGTGAGCATGCACAGTGTCAGACTGTCAGATTGCTTGTGAGTGAGGTGCAGATGCCTCACATCATGATTTTTTTTTTTTTTTTTGCGGTACTGGGGATCGAACTCAGGACCCTGCGCTTGCTAGGCAAGCACTTATTCCACTGAGCTATATCCCCAGCCCCCTCACATCATGATTGAGGAGGGTACATAGGAGTGGCATCACCCATAGAAGTTCTCCAGAGAGCTGTCTAGGTTAAGCCCATGTCTGAAGACTGCCATTGCCAAAGCAAATATTTCCCTGAGCAGCTGTGAGCTATCTGGCATAGCCAGGATGAATGTGAAAAGCTTGAGGCACCCACCGAAGAAAAATGAAAAGTACTTTATAGGGAGCATCAGGCCCTTCTCTCCTGCCTGAGTAGCACTAGTCTGTGCTCCAGAGAATATTTTAATAGAATGAGAGATGCCCTCACATGCTTATGTGCTGATGGAAATATTTCAGACGGGGATGCAGGAGAGAGGAAGAACTTCGTTGTCAAAGCAATGTCCTTGATAAGTCTCCATGACATAAGGGTCCAGAGTCCAGGAAGAAGAAAGTGTAGGTAGATGCAGACATAGGTGATTTCTGACGAAGACTTGAGAAACCCTTAGGTGATGAGTTGCACTGACACAAAAACATACAGTACAAGATCATAATTCAAGCCGAGCTGGGAAGGGGTAGAAAAGCAGTGGGTCTGGGAGAGAGATAGAGGTAGAGGTGTGACAAGTGAAAAGATCACAGAGTGGGGAAAGTGACAGAAATGCTGGTTCCCATGCATCACCCCTTTTTAAGCTTCGAGTCTACTATCTTTTATTTTTTATTTATTTATTTTCGGTACTGGGAAGTGAACACACGACCTCGCACTTGCCAGGCAGGTGTTGTGCCGCTATCTCCCCACCCCCCCTTTTTTATTTCAAGGAGAAAAAAAAACCCCACAGAATACCACCAACAAAGAAAAACAAAACAACACAAAAACAATGAAAAGGATACAAGATTTGAAGAAAAGATGATAGGAATGAGCAATAGTTGTTATGTTACATATTTTGTTTTCTTTATAAATTAGTGGACTCTTCCACACCTGGTAATCTGAGTAACTTCACTGAAGAGTCCACCAATTTATACCAAAAACAGTTTCCCATGCCAGTTAGTTCCTTGGAGAGTTACTTCATTGCATTGATATGAACAGCAAGAAAATGCATGCATGTATACATCGAATATCGCAAATTCCCCTCTGTGAATGTGGTAGAGGAGAGAAGGACACAGGGCTTGCGGGCCACTGAGAGGGAGCGTACTTGTAAAATGAGCTGCTATGCTGGAAAGGAAGTCACATAGGAAAACGTGGGTATTTTATAAACTATAGTGTGGCTACTGAATAAAAACAAAGATATGACCATTCTAAGCATTAGGAGGATATGGAGAAATCAGAATTTGTGTATACTGGTGGGAGTGTGATTTTGACAGGTTCTTAAAAAGTTAAGCATACACTTACTGTGTGATCCAGTTCAAACTTTAGAACTTATATGTGAGTGTCTACAAACTTTAGTTACTCATTAAGGTATACAGTTTAAATAGATGCGTTTATTGTCTATGAAATTTGCCTGAGTAAAAATTATCTGCGTGATTTTTCTCAAAAGCTGTGTTAATGCATAGTGAGAAAGTGAGATAAACCAGTGATTTTGATATCTCAGTGTTTTAAGGACCGATTTCCAGTGAGTATTTGAGCAAATGAATTGGAAGGCTAGACGATGTATTTGGAAAGCTGTATGTATCAGCTAGTTTTAAGGTGGAGTTATTTCTTCTTCAGCATGGTGAGGCACAAGACTGGATGACTAAATAAGAATAAGAGGGAAAAGAGAAAAGAAGGAAGGGCAAATTATGTGTGTATGTATACACAGGATAGCTAACAGAGTTGTACTGCTGAATTCTATCACTTTACTGAAAGGAACAGTTAATGATTCAATTCGATCAATCTTGCAGGTCTCTATTTGTTTTCCTGAGAAACCACTTTGATGGTATCTGTATGTAATACAAGCATTGTTAATTCCCTACTATTTTGTCTGTAATTCAGTACTGCTTGTATTGCTCTTAGGCTATTTTGTAAATGTATGTCTGTTAATGTTTTCCTTCTTTTATTTTTAAAATAAATTTTTAAACAAAGAATAAGAGGAAAGCTTCAGGTATATGACACCTCTACATTTTATTATTATCTATATGCACATTAATATATGCATTAGAAATGATGGCTAGGGGCGAGTAGAGGACTGGAATGAGGAGTTAAGATCTTCAGAGGGTTGGTGAGTCTGGAGGAGTCTGGGAGATGGTAGCAACAAAGATAATTTCATAAAGTCAGATTGCAGAGCCTTGGGAGTAGGATACTACGAGCTGGGATTTGGGATGTGGGGGCGTGACAGTGTCAAGGAGGGTCCAGAAGGTCAGAGAAAGCAGACCCAGTGTGTGAGTGGATCGTTTAGGGAGATGATTAGATATGGTGGCATTCAGAGAAAAATACTGCAGAGGACCAGAGGAGGACTCTGGGAAAGAGTCGAACAAAAGAGAAGAAGTTGATTAATTATGGAGAATGAAAGTTCTGACAATCATTGGGCTGAACAGGGATGGGAAGCACAGTATTATTGATGACTACCCTCTGATGGTAGCTCAGAATCCTTAGGATTTGGGTGTGGTGAGGGCTTCTACAATGATCTTCCAGGGTAGCACCCTGAGGAAGTCACGCCTATAGCCTGCTGGGAAGAAGGGCCTCCTAAGAGGCCCCTGCCAGACCTGAGGTCAGTGGAGCTTCCCCAGCAGGCCAGAGGCAGATGAATGACTTAATCTAAAAACAAATGGGAGGTGATAGGGGCGTGATGGTGCCACGGACTGGGCAAGGGCCATTCTACCTGGGGCTAGAGGCTGGAGGCTGGACAGGAGGTCGCCATCCCACACATACACCGAGCCCTCCTCAGTAGGAAAGCGGTGTGCAAGTCACAGGATGGAGGACGTGCCCGAGAGCAGAGGAGGTCAGGAGTTGGAAGAGAGCCCAGGGCCGCAGCCAGGCGTCGGTGAGGTTTACCCCTCAGTACTCCGGCGACGGCTGCTATACTCCCTGAATCCCGATATGACCTCCGCACACTTCCTCTATGGGACTGTAACCTTGCCTTGGGATCATTCCATGCCTCCTCATTCCTCCTACAGCTCACTTTTCAGCCGCAAAGACTATGTTACTTCATCCCTGCGATTCGCCTTTCTCTACCCTATCTTTTACACTATCCGTTGCCTGCCCCAAACCTGTGGCTTGGTGTGTGATGTAAATAAGATTGTGTCAAATGAGCGAACACACGAATGCATTATCCATGCTAATTTTGCATCAGAAGAGACAATTTTCTGTATCATTTCAATGCATTGCCCAATTTCTTTCTGTGGGAACCCTTTCAGAACGTGTTTGCCTTGAGAATTCCTCCCACTGGGGAAATGCAAAACTCAGCATACGGATGCTCTGTGTACCTTCTCAAGATTTCACACACCAAGGTTTTAATTCTCTGTGATCCTTCGATCAAGTTCTTTTGGGTATTTAGAGAGATTGCTAGGTTATATACTGGCTTTGGAAGGAAAGAGATCACCGAACCCCTTATTATCTGATAATGAGCATTTCTTGATTGATTTGGGAGAATTATAAATATAGCCTGCTACAGACGAGGAGGCCCCTGTGGAGACTGAGGCTGATTGTTGGAAATGGGAATAGTCGTATAAGTCTGGATAAAAGAAGATGTGCCTACTGTATATTCACACACACGCAGGGGTGTGTGCCGCAAGGTGGGCGATTGACACTCACAGGACTGCTAATATGATGTATTAAATGTCAGGCCAGCCTCGTTGGGTGTGCATCTCTCTCCTGTTGTACTGCCTGTTTATGCTTATTCAGCCCTCTGAATAATTTAACACATTTCATACCCTAAATTACTCTCAGCAATTTGATGGGGCTTCTGGCAGTTTACTTGAAACGCTCAGTGTTAGGTCAACGTAGGGTCCCAGCTTCTGCTAAATAGAAGTACTCTGCTTACTTAGAAAAACATAATTAGTTTTCTCCGTGGATCTCTTCGAGGGTGGGTGGGGTGGAGAAGCCGGACGGCATGGCGCCAGTGTGTGTATTCATTCAGCTGTCAATCCAGAAGGGTCCGGGGAGCTGAGGGTTAAACATTTAATGGGGTGGGAGACTGGCCTTCAGGAGAAGGAAAAGTTGAAGGGCATGGAAAACAGTTTGAGTGTGCTGTGCAAATGCGTGTGTATGATAAATGAGCCTCATTTAGTCAACACTGACTGAGGCTCAGGGCTCCTCTCAGTTTAATCCTTATGTAAAACTGGCCCCCCCAATGAAGGGGGGCCGCAGCGGTAAAGGCAGAGCTGGCAGAGAGTGATGTTTGCCAGTGAAATAGTGAGCTACTATCCAATTAGAAGATCCTTTGTTTTTTATGTGTGTCCTAAGTTTGCCTGTGTGTAGGCACTGGTGATAAGATAGCGTCCCCGAAATTCTTGATGCTTTTCCAACTCTCTTTCTCTGGAGCTACAATTTTGATGACTCTCAGAAAACTTGTATTTTATCAGTGCTCTAGATATACTGGCTTCTTTAATGTTCCAATAAGATGATTTTAAGGAGACTCCCTCCCTGCACGCTTTCTCCATCTCTCCTCTTTGCACAACCAGGATAGAAAGGGCACAGACTTTGGCATGAGGTGAACACTTTCAATTAAGACTGAAAATCTTACCTTTGATGCTACAACACCTTGGGTGAAATTGTGAGTATTCTAATGACCCTGGCCAACCAAGCTGGTAGCAAAATGATGAGGTAGGAGGCCACAGGCTTAGCCCTTTGTTATGTGGCAGCAGGACTCTGATTGACTGTCCCCTCTGGGTTTGAACTTCTCCATCCGTCACCGGATATGCTGAAAAAGCTTCTTGCGGATTTGAAGAGCCTTGCACATCCGCGACTGCATAATGAAGTGCGTGCTTATCATTCTCTTTACCCCTGTTCCAATAGCCTGAGCCTGCGTTGTAACCTTAGGTCAAAACTGTTTGGGGTGGTGCAAACCCATGATAAACATGTGCTTTTGAAGGTTAGAATGCCATCCCTTTAAGAACATCAGATTAATTTTTTATTACAAAAAATTTAAAACCTTCAAACCGCCAGAAGACCAAATGTATGTACACGTGTATCTATTTGTAGATATGCATGCACATGTGTGTTTATCACACAAGTGCCCCCAAACACATAAATAAAAAAGTTTTTACATCAAAGATTTCTATATAATAAACATCTGCTTAAATTATTTTAAGGAAGTAAAGATATTTTGAAAAATTAGCAGAACTTTAAACATAACTATGTGTTTATCAGCATGCACTATGAAAGAAACATTCTGTTCTTTGTTTGAACGTTTCTAGCAAGGAAAACCACAGTTATTATCTCAGAAATAATGATGCTGGAGAGCTATACAATTATCAAAGTGCAACACACTTCGATAACAGTCATTATATATATTAATTGAAGACTCAAAAAATTCATAATTTTTATAGCTGCAGCTACTTTGGCATTCAACAACACTGCTTTATGGCTTTATGTAAATATATATTTACAATTTTCCCTTTTTGACCAAAGAGGTACCTTAAATGGATAACATCAATTTATCCCAATTAGTTTTATTCAAAATAGCAGCCACATTTTTCCTGAATAAACATGCGCCTTCATTAGAAAAAATATATCTGTATTATAATGGTCATAGTGGTTATTTTTCTCCTAACATGGCAGAAAGTTGTCTTCCTCTACTTTTCACCATCAAAAGCGACATTTTAAAATCCCCTCTCCAGGTTTCCATGAAGCCCTCTTTTTAATGGATACAGGACAAGGTAATCTTACTACTGTCCACATCCCGCCACCGAACCCAGAGCTGGAACAGTGTAGCTATGCTTGGGCTGGACTCTTTCCCCGGCGTTACCGGAACAGTGTCAGTGTAACCAGCAGGGAACTGACACATTTGAAGTTGTGAGTATGTGCACAGTGTGTTCCAGTGCCTGACTTAAGGTGATGGTGTGTTGCAAGGCAACTTTACTTCTAAATCTCTAGCATCCATCAGGCAGACACACGAAGTCAGAAGATGGTCTTTCTCAAAAGACATTTCTGATAATCCCACTTGAATACCTAAGGGCATGTGGTTTGTAGTATTCAGGAAACAGAAAGCAGAAATTAGAGGCCCTAACTGTTAGGTCTTTCATTAAAGGTTATTTTTAGCTCAGGGTGGAGGTGTCTATTCATGCAGATGTACAGCGTTTACACCTTTTGCCTGTAAACAATAGATTTTTCCATGTGAAAAGAAAGGGCAAATACAATCTGTTACCCATTTTGACTCAGTGAAAAGATGTAGCACACAATCTCAGTTCGTTTTTTCCTCTGTTTGTTAGTGACAGTTGCTAAGAATGGCTTTCTCCAGGAAGCATCTGAGAGCTTAAAGAATAGATCTCATTACATAATTCACCCTTGATGTGCTGACAGCTATGTTCCAGAATCTCACAGATGAAGGAAAAATATTCCAGGTCAATCCTTAGGTAGAGTTATGGTAGGAACATGCAGTGACAGAACAAAATTTAAAAGTAGCCTATTCTTAACTCAGTACTTGTTACTTTATTAATATCAACTTGAGCCATTTTCTTGAAGATAAAAGTCTACATTCTCATATGAAATCTCCTGGTCTTAAATATAGTAACCAATTAAAATATTTTAAAATATTGCATAAATAAGTCCAGGAATTCAAAGATTGCTTTCCATCCTATCCCAGCATGTGTTTCATTCCTCAAGCATTTCAAAAAAATAAATATTGCTTGTAACTACCCTAGAAGCTTCAGATTTACTTTCTTATCCCAGTAACAATGAGCACAGGTATAACCTTACACAGGTAATTTCTGATTTTATATTTTGGAGATGAAATTAATTCCTCTCTTTCAAGTTATGTAGTAAAGAAGGAATAAAAATTTTGGTACTGGGAATCAAACTCAGAACCTTGCACTTGCAACACTTTTTTGTAAAATAAAAATTTTGAATTTCTTTCTTCCTAGAGCCAAATTGGAAAATATGAATTCTTCCAAACTCAATTCAAAACATGTCAGGAAGTAATCCATTCTTAAAACCTAATGGAACATACCATTTCAAATAATTTCAGGGTTAACAGAAATAGGTAATATTTAACTCAAAACTCAAATTGTCAGTGAATTAAAGAATTTCTTTTTCACTGTAGGTAAAACATGTGATTCTTTCCTATTATTTCCATAAGACACAGAATTCCATTCTGACAGGAACTCCTTTTTTCACAGATATCTTTGAAAGTATCCAAATAACATCTTCTCATCCTCCTTATCCACAGAGACAAAAATCTGCCATAGGATTCAACATAGGAAACTTCTAGATCCTGGCCCTATGAATTCTGGAGTCAGGATGGAGTTCTTCCAAAGAGCATCGCAGTCAGTCTCTGGGCCAACTGTTCTCAGTCTTAAACAGTCCTGTTACTATCTTCCACTGTCCCCAGTGATTTCTCCCAGGCTTTCCATCCACTTAATGCCTGTCCAGATTCCTGGTCTTTGCTCACTTGTAACATCCATTTTCTCAGTTCTGCTTATGCCAACCAGGGGAAAGAAAGTGCCCTTCTTTGGACAGCTTTGTCCTCACAGTCCTGAAAGCTCTGGATCACACTTTGGGTCACCATGCACATCTGCCCTGATTACCATCCCTGGGATGGCTAAAGCCATATAAGCCACACAACCCTGAAAGTTTTCTGCAGAATGTGGTCCCCCTTCCTGTCCCTTTTGCCTGTTTTTCTCAGAGCCATGAGCTTTTGTTGCACCAATGGGCTTCCCTTCATCTGTTCTTTGCCACTAGTTTCTCTCCGGTTGTTCCATCTTGTGTATTGTCAGATGAAGTCATTTGATTATCATGTCTGTGAGATATACACAACCCCCCCCCAAATTGGCTCCTTATTTACCCACAAAACTCCATACCAGCCAGCCTCATTTTCTCAACACTTGATTCACAAACCTAAACTCTATCCAGGCATCTTCTCAGAATCTTGTGTGCTCTCTGCCTCTCTTCTCGATCTCTTCCCAGCTCTTGGTACCTATTCTGCACATAGTAAATTAAAGAATTAACCACAGTTCCATTATTGCATGTTAGAGCTTCACTTTGAAGAGATTGTTTCTGTTCACAATGGACACTGATACACTTAGTTTGGAGTAAGGAGGCTGCACGCCCAGGCTTTATGACTCTTTTCTCCAGTGGTGTTGATGTCATCCAAGAAAATGGGGACTCAGCACTGGGAACTCTCACAACAGATCACTGGGTCTATGATAAAAGTGGGACATAGTGGGACAGCCTTCTCAGCATTCCTGAAATGTGATGTGTCTCTGGAGGCCACCATCAAAGTGATTGGTAATTCCCACCTTGAAGATCACTGATGACTTCAGGGGACTCTGTTGGGCATTGAAGAGTGGGCCAATATGCAGTGTGCATGAAGCGAGAGACCTGAAGTGGAATGGTGTTAGACACTGTTGCTGGGTTTTCTAGAGGAGCCAAAGGAGTGAAAATGGAGAAAGGACTTGTGTTCCTATGTTCACCCCTCCATAACCTCTTAAAGATTTCTTATGATGCATTTGCACTGGAGCTCATCTTCTGACCTGTGAATGGATGGTTTGGTACATAAGTGTTGTTAGTATCAGAATGGATGATAAGAAGTCATTTCTCCTCTTTTATATAGTCTGAAAATATTAGTGCTAAATTGATGCTCACTTTATTTGCTATATGTAGACAGCAATGTATATATGATAAAAAAATTCCTGGTCTTTAATCTTATTTGTCAAGCAAGGGTAAAAGTATTGAGATTAACTGAATTTTCTCTGACTCCCAATATCTGAAGAGTAAAATAGCTATCATTTGCCACTAGAATCTTGAGAATTATTGGCCATGAGTTGTTTTCCACAAGAAGCAGCAGATCACTGGGAGATTCAGGGGACCTGTGCCTTTTAGTAGAACTTCTAGTGATTTCACCTAGCAGAAGTCCTGGGTAAATATTACTGTGGAGGAGGAATTATAGCATAGGAAGTGACTAAAGCAAGACACTATTTTTTGTTCAGTCAACAGGTATGTGAATTCACCACTTTAAACCACTTAAAGGGAGCAGAAGTATTAGAAAATGTGTTCTAGTTGAAGTACAAATTCAGGGAAGAGTTAAAATAAAGCTTAAAAGAAATTTATTTGCTGGGCTAAGTAGAACATATTTTTCAGAGTATAAAGAAAGTGGGGGAAGTGAATCAACATGGCAAAAAGCAAGATGAGGGGCCAAATTCATGGTGGAGGACCTAAAGCCTGGGACTAATAGTTCAAATTTCCTTTTCACAGTGTCACACCTTATAGCTAAACCCAACAGGCCAGACCTCATCTCAAGAATATTCTGCTTGGACTACTTGTGCCTTTCCTTCCTGGAGGCACCGCACATGTGATGATCTAGAGGACCTGTAGCTCAGTGCCAGAATGGTCCTTGGAGAGCCTACAGTCATGGCTTTTAAACGTGTGGAATCCCACGGGGTATTACACGTTGAAAAAGTACAGACCAGCTGGATGTGGCTTAGCGCATCCATTCCCTTTTTTACCTAGTGAGAATCATTTGCATTTACTTTATTCAGTTTATTCAAACATGTGGAAGTCACTGATTATATCCAACTCCTTGGTTCACAACAAGTAAGAGTGAACTGGGGCTGTGCCTGCCACACCACCTACCATCTCTTGCTTCCTGACTCACTTTCTTCCTAGGACACTAGACTGATGGCTTAGTCTATGTGATTACCCTCTACTCACAGATCACCAGTCCTGCTGGACATTCTTGTAATAGGAAAATATTAGAATAATCCCAGGATCACACAGCAAAACAGATGTGAAGTACTCTAAATCCATAGATGCCAAAAGCTCTAACTCCATTTTGGTGAGCAGCTGTGGTTTGGAAAGATATGATCATTAAGACTAAGACCCATGATCCCTCAGAGAACAGGTCTGGGGTTGCTCTGGAAGTGCTGAAAAGCTTCACTGGTCGTTTTTATTTTTATTTTTGGATGCATACGTGGTAGTTGAAAGCATATTGTGCTGGTTTCTGTAAAGAAGTGCTCTGTTAAACTTGAAGATTGATTTGACTAATTTTTACTTTCAAACTCATACTGGAAATGCTTCTGTGAGGTATGGTTTTCATCAAGCTGAGTGGTGTGCCCACCTGTAATACCAGTTTGCAGGGACTACTTCATGCTAAGGCATGCATATCAAAAGTTCAAGCCCAATTTGGGTAATTTAGCAAGACTCTGTCTCGAAATAAGAACAAAAGAGGGGCTCGGGGTACTGTATTGTCTTGGTGATATCCCAGATATTTAATAGCTGGTATAACATGAAAACAGTAGAGACCCAGTCTTATATGACTGTACAGATTGTACAAGCTGCGGGCTGACCAGGTGACACTACAGAAAAAGCAGCAGCAGCAAGAAAACCCAGGTTTCAATTCTGGGGCTCTCATAGATTTGCTGTGTCACTTTGGATGTCTCACTTTTTTCTCTAGGTTTTAGTTTCCTTATTGGAAATGATATTGGCAGCCTAAATTTTCTCATCTCTACAATTTATAGTTCTGGCCATTGAGTTACAAAGACAAGGCTGGAATTGAAAATAGACAAACAAAAATGTATGCTTTCCTAGAATTGAGGATAGGAGTTTGGGCTGGTGAGCGTTTCTCAATTCCTTACATTAGATCTTTCCAATTACACCACGGTGGCTTCATCTTGGACCACAAATGCTTCCATCTACAAATTATTCTACAAGGTCCTTGTTATGGTTTGTGTCTGCATGTCCCCCAAAATCCTTATGCAGTTATGGGGTGGCTGTTAGAGTTTATGACTGATCCATGATCCAATGCAGGGATTATGAGTGTGAGAGCTACACCCTAGGGTGGATAGTTTGTATATGAAGGGAGAGAAAGAGGCTGCTGGCTGCTCTTCCTCCTGCCATTCCTCTCTTCTTGCACTTTGCTGCTTTGTTGTGTACCACCGCCATGAACTGTTGCCCTCTGCCATGTGCCGCTGTGCCTCAGAACCAGACAAGTAAGGACTGGAACCTCCAAAAACTGTAAGCTAAATAAACCTTTCCTTCCTCCATTTTGGGCATCGGGTATTTTGACTGAGCAACAAGGAAAAAGTAATCAAGACAGTCCCATTCCTCCACTGGAAAAATGTCCCATCAATTAACATTTCTAATGACTCCTTCTGTTAATACACCTTCATATAAACTGAAGAACAGCATTGCATATACATAAAATACTCATCCTCCATTCAACATGTTCTGGGTGAATAGAAAAATTCAAGTTACTTCTAAAACTGTTGAAAAACTTGATTGCCATTTATTTGTTAAATATGTCAAGTAAGGGCTGGGGATATAGCTCAGTGGAATAAGCGCTTGCCTAGCAAGCACAGGGTCTTGAGTTCGATCCCCAGTACCGCAAAAAAAAAAAAAAATATATATGTCAAGTAAACCCTCTCTTTACTTATTGTCAATCTGTTCAATATGTAGGCACTGCCACTAGCATAAAGGCTGGTGTATGCACCAATTTTAGGCAAATATTGACAAATATTTTAAGAACTGAGTATATAAAATCCTAGTCACATCATGTGTGCTTCCTTAGTTTAAATCCAAGCCATTAGCTCTACTAAGTCTCTACTTACAGTGGTAGAGAAATATGACTGTGTATAAATTATTACTTTTTACAGTAAGGGAACCTATAGGTGTAATCCGTTAAACAAGATGAATATAGTCTAATGGCATGAACTATACTCTTTATTAGATCTAACCTAACAATCCAAGAACCCTGGGCATTTTGTGACCTGTATGTTTATCTTTGAGGTTAACCACAAGTTGCAAACTCTAGCAATGCTGAAGAGCTTGTGTAAAGCCCATGCCCTTGTGTGCAATACCACATGAAGAGTAGGATCTTCCTTTGTGGGCATTCTTCCCTCGTAAGATGAAATGTCAATCCAACGCTTGCTGTATTCATGAGTCAGTAATCAAAGAAATGAACAGGGGTGCATTAAAACTCAATGGAATCTTGATACATCTCTCTGCTGAAAAAATTCTAAATTGAACAAGAAAGAAAGAATAATAATTGCAGATACTTGGATATGCATAGCTGCGTCAGTCAGCGTTTTGTCACTAGAACAAGACACCTGGAATCCACTCTTTGTATGAAGAAGGGTGTATCTTGGCTCACAGTTTCAGAAGTTTCAGTCCATGGTCAGCTGGCTCCAAGGCAGAAATATCGTGGTGGAAGGGCCCGGAAGAGGGAGGCTGCACCGTTCTTGGTTACAAGGAAGCAGAGAGCAGTGGGAGGGATCAAACGGGAGAGCACACCCTTCCCGGTCATGCCTCCAACTACGCCCCGCCTCCGAACAGCACCCTCGGCAATAAGCTCATCGCCAGATCGATCCACCCATGAGTATGTTGCCTCATGATCCGATCACCTCCAAAGGCTCCAATGCTGAAGAGCCTTTAGGGATACACTTTTAACAATCCAAATCAGAAAACTAACCAAGCAGTTAACATCATTGACTATATCAGACAATTAGGAAACCTGCTGCACTATTTGTTAACTATGCTACTGTGGATGTGTTCACTTTTGTGAGCTTCAGATTTCTCATGAAAAATGGAAAAGATAAGATTTTACCTAATGGCGATTGCAAAGAGGAAGCACGGTGATACATATCACGCAATCCTGTAGGTTATGGTGTACAGTGAGCAGTGAATGATAGATTATTATGTTGTTTTAGCAGACACTGAAATTGCTATTGTAATTAAATGATATATGCAAAATTTTGGAAATGGAAATTAATCAAGGAAATGTAGGACCATGTCAAATATAGTACAAGTTAGAAAAGAAAAACAGAAAGTTTAAAATGTTGTAATTGATGCATTGCAGAGATGATTTTGGGCCACTGACATACTTCTGCCACATAAAATCTTTGAACAAAAGCTATAATGCATAATCTTCAGAGTCAGAAACACAGTGTAGTTACAGTCGTGGAGGACATGGGGAAGATGAATGTAAAATCCCTTGCACATTTCCCTAAATGGCTAAACATTAGGGGAAAATTGCCAAAATTTATTGCAGGAAAATTTATGAACCTATCCAAATAATATTTAATTGTGCTCAAAGAATAAGACATTGATCTCAGATTGTTTATCAGGTAAGTTACAAAATAGATATTCAAGGGGCAAAGAATTCCTTTTCTATTTTAAATGTCTATTTGAAAAAATGGAAGAAATATCTTCAAATTTATTTGGTTGTATTAGCATAGCTTTGAAGCTAAAACATAGCTTTGCATATTTTTCTAACTCACCACAAATATAGTTGAAAATGTTCTAAATTAAATATTAATAAGATTGAGTCGAATTGAAGGATGGTTCAATATCAAGAAAGCTATTAAAAGAATATATTTTATGATAGGTGAAAGGAGAAACCATGTTCTCAATGTTCCAATGTTCATTTGTTCATAAAAAATTTCAAGCTGATTCTTGAAGAATTCTTTTTGATACAATAAAGAGATCTGAAACCTATCACCAAAATAACAGACAGTTTGAAACCTTGTATGAATTTCCATTAAAATTAGGGGAAACATTTTGTCATTATCAGGAAACTTTCAAGAAAAATTAAGAAAAGCACAACAAGGAATAAATATGAAAAATGTATGGAATTTTAAAAAAAATTTATTAGTGGCAATTGAATAATAAGTGACTCTACCACTGAGTTACATCCCTATGCATTTAAGTTTTTTTTTTTTTTTTTTTTTTTGACACAGATTTTCACTTAGATGCCTAGGTTGGCTTAGGACTTTGAAATACTCCTTCCTCTGCCTCCTAAGTAACTGGAATTATACACATGTGTCACACTACCCAATGTGGAATTTATTTGGGAATAGTATAATTTTAATAGATGAAATGTTTTAATAAATTCATGTTTATTTCCCTATTTGAAACCTCTAATATCATGAATTTTGTCAAAATTAATTACTATATGATAATCAATAAAAACATCACATTTCAGAGAAAATATGAAAATAATTTTAAATTTACCTGTATGGTAATTTGAAGAATTTTGAAAAACAAGTCATGAGAAAAACTTCTTCCCAAAAATAGAAGAATGCTTTATGAAATTGTAGTAAGTAAAAGAGAAACTCATTATAAGAGGAGGTGACAGATAAGGTTGTACCACAGAACTTTGTACATCTATGTGAGCATCTTCAAACTTTTATTGTCTTATACTCAGAAATCTTAAATAAAGAGTAAAATCAAAAATTAACAGGGCTGGGGATATAGGTCAGAGGTACAGCATCTGCCTGTCAAGTGCAAGGTCATGTGTTGGATTCTTGGTGCTTAAAAAAAAAAAAAAGAAAACATCAAGTTATTGTGATTGAAATTTCTCACAGACCATTTGGTTTGAAAACATTAAGGTCCTTACTTCATAATACAGAATATTAACAAAATAGAATACATGTAAACTCACAGTCATTGATGTACTTTCTATAGGAAGCGCCCTCATCGTTTCCCCAAAAGTTAGATATAAAATGACAATTTCAATGAGGTGTCTACACCAAGGTGTACATGTAGGCAAAAACGAAAGCATATCTACTAAAACTTGCTACTGAGTGTTTCTAGCAGCATCGTTCAGAATGGGAAATATGTGTAAATAATCTAAATGTCCATCTATTGATGAAGGCATGTGCCAGAGGGGATTTGGCCATGTCATAAGTTGTAGACGTCATTCAGCTATAAGAGGAGTAAGTTATGTATGAATGCTACAAAATAAACAACACTAAAAAACATTACCCTAAGTAAAAGAAGCCAGTCACAGAAAACCATTACTGTGTGATTTTATTTATATGCACTATTCGGAATAGGGAAGCTTATGGAGACAGAAGGTAGAATTACGATTGGCATATACTTGAAGAATTGGGTGCCTAGATATGGAAGGTAATGTGGAAAGGTTGTATGGTTTCTTTCTGGAATAATAAACATGGTATAGAATTGTTTGCAATGGTGGAACCACGACTCAGAATGTATAAGCCACTGATGTGTATTATTTGAGTGGGTGAATTGTACACTGTGTGATTTATACCCCAATAAAGCTGTTAAAAATAAAATATTTAAAATTAAGTTTAAAGAATGAAATAACATTGTTGTGTTAGAGAAGAAATTGCCTAGTACTCAACAAAGCCAAAATCAACTAAGCAAAATCTATTTATAGGTTTAGATGGGCAAAACTTGTGAAAAGCAAAAGGAAAGCATTTATGAAAATCAAAAGTAAAATGTAAATAATAATCTATAAAAGGTTTTATAATCCACATGAACAACAAAGGATTAACACGACCAAAATCATATTAAAAAACAAATATTAAAAGTTAGAAAAAGGATATACTTAATGAAAACATTAGAGAAAGAACTCAAAGAAAATATATGACAGAATGGTCAAAACCACTGCTAACAAAAATAAAGACATTAAAACTATGATGATGTGCTTTCCCAACAAAATGAGAAAAAGTGAAAAATATATCGTTTGTGACAGTATGATGATCCAAACTTTCATTTAAAATTAGCATATGCAATTGCAGACATACCTCATTAAACTGTTCATAGAGTAAAAGCTGTGACCTCACATAGATAGGTCTTTACAGTTTAGTTCTATAACACACTAGCTTTACTTGAGTAATTTACAAAACCTCGTTTTCACCATTCCTAGAATAAGATTGGGATAGTCTTTTCATGGAAATATTTGTTATACTTAAAAGCACAGAATAGCACCCACAAGAGCACACACACTCCACAATACAAAATGTATTAGAGAAGTCAGAAAAAAGAAAACCCTAATACACCTGTTGGAAGCAAGTAAATCAATTGTAAATGACCTCCGTACAAAAATATTTCAAGGGTAAGTTTCACTAAACCCATCCATATCTTATACACATTATTTAGAATAAAAATATTTAGGCTACTTGATGAAATTAGTATAATTTTTTATGAAAGTTGGGTAAGGAGTGTATAAAAGTAGAAATTAAAAAGTGAAACACTCTCAACAAATGATTGTTACCATAATTATCATAACAAATGATTAAATTTTAGAAGAATCCACTCTAAGTTATGAATAAGGCAAAGATATCTGTTATTAAATTTATTATGTGCTATATGGGGTGCTCCAGACACTAAAATGAATTTAGAAAGAGAAAGAAAAATTACAGACATACAATGCTTACAATTTGGAAAATGCAAGATTCGATATGAAATTCAGTAGCATTGCAGAGCTCAGTAGTAGTTAGTGACACAAGTCAAGGACAGTGTTTGCATCTAACTAGCTTGTCTTGTACATATAACCTTTGGTTCAATCTCTACCACCACGCACACACACACACACACACACACACACACACGATTAACTCAGAATTTAATAATATTAATTTTGTATGAGCAACTATTGGAAATAAAACTGTTTAAAAGGGTAAAATTCATAATTATATTGAAAGACATAAATATCAAGATGCAGAAGCAACAGAAGAAATACTTATGAGGAACATTATGGTGAGACCAAATTAGCGGAGACATGGCCAGAATAGCGCCAACTAGAGGTTGAGCTTTTGTATAAACCAGCCCACAGCTCTATTCTATGGCCAGATATAAGAAGGACATTGATTAAGAATACTCTTCTGTAGAAAATGGTGTTAATGCTGGCTGTGGTCACTGAAAAGAATCCTCCTTCAAAGCAAGACATACATGTCAAAATCTAGGTGTCTGATATGTTCCACATCTTTAGTCATTCGAGAAATGCAAATAAAAACAACATTGAGATTTCATCTCACCCCAGTAAGATTGGCCAGTATTAAAAAATCACCCAATAACAAATGCTGGTGAAGCTGTGGAGAAATAGGGACTCTACTGCACTGCTGGTGGGATTGCAGACTGGTGAAACCACTGTGGAGAGCAATTTGGAGATTTCTCAGCAAACTAGGTCTAGAGGTTCCATTCAAATCAGCTGTTCCCCTTCTGGGTATTTTCCCAGAAGATCTGAAAACATCATATCACTCTGATATATGTGCACCCATGTTTCTAGCAGCACAATTTGTAATAGCTAAATCATGGAAACAACCCAAATGTCCATCCACAGAGGACTGGATTAAAAAACTGTGGCATTTTTATATAATGGAATATTACTCAGCTATAAAGAGGGACAGATTTGGGGCCTTTGTAGGCAAATGGTCACAATTAGACACCATACTCATAAGTGAAATAAATCAGAGGTACATGTGCAAACACCGTATTGTCTCACTGGTGTAAGAACCTGAGGGTGGGAATATAAACTGAGAGACACGAAGGAAACCTGTTCAAAAGTAAAGAACAGATGGGATGAGGGAAAGGAGAAAAGAAAGAGGCAAAAATGTATGCATGTATGTACATATATACATATGTGCAGGATGGCTAACATGGTTCTACTATTGTCTTATGTCACTTAATGGTGAGGAATAGTTGATGACTGGTTGTTTGATCAATCCTGTATATCTATATGTGTTTTCCTGAGCATACACTTTGAAATTATCAATACGCAATGCAACAACTATTGCTGGTTTCCTGTTGCTTTGTCTATAATTCAATTGTGATTATACTGTTATAGTGCTACTTTGTGTCTATTTGTTAATGTTTTCCTCTTTTTTTTGTTAATGTAGTTCTTTTTCTCTCACACTTTAAAAAAAATTATATACAAAAACAAAAAAGGAAGGAAGGGATAATTATCTATGTATGTGTGTAAGTATGTATGTATATGCAACATATCTAACTTAGTTGTACTACTGACTTAGGTCACTTTATTGTAAGGAATAGCTGATGATTGTTTGTTTGATCAATTTTTCATGTCTATATCTGTCTTCCTGAGTATACACTTTGAAGTTATCAATATGTAATGCAACAACCATTGTTGATTCCCCGTCACCTTGTCTGTAACTCAGTTTTGAATGTACTATTCTTATGCTACTTTGTGTCTGTTCGTTAATATGTTTTTGTTCTTTTACTTTTAAAATAAAAGTGGAAAAAAAAATCTGGGTGTCTGCAAGTATTACCTTATCTTAAAGGGGGCCTTTGAAGATTTAGGTTAAATTAAGATGTTGGGGGAGGAAATCATCCTGGGTTATTTTGGCTGGCTCTCCATATGATAAGTGATAGACTGTGTGTGTGTGTGTGCGCGCGTGCATTTGTGCGTCTGTATTTGTGTATTAGGGACAGTAACTGAACCCAGGGTCTTTGCACTGATCTACAGCATCAAATGTATTTATTCTATTTTGTATCTTGAGACCTCCCACAGAGCTGGGGTTGCAAGAATGTGTGTTTATAAAGACACACAGAGTAGAACAGAGGAGACCTCACGACCATGAAAACAGCAACAGCACTAGCCTGGCTAGCAGCCAGGAATATCACAAGTAAGCACTCACCAGAAACTGGACAGAGGCAGAAAGAAGAAGCCAACAGTCTATGGAGAGCACATGGTCCTGGAGGTATCGCAGTTACAGACTTCTGGCCTGTGCAAGTGTGAGAGAAAAAATTGTGTTGTATGCTCCTTAATTTGTAATTATTTCTTAGAGTAGCCATGGAAACGAACACATTGACCAATTGGCAGAAATTCAATCCTGAAAGCGCACTCAGAGGCTGGTATCTGAACTATAAATGATACAGATTAAGCCAAAGAGGAAGTCAATAAGATGTTTTTGGCCTACTAGATTGACTCTGGGGAAGAAATGGCCAGTGTGGGAATCACTTTTTCAACCAGCTGAAATCACTCCAGCAAGAGACAGGCAGCCACAGGGAACCACAGAAGACCGTGAGCAGGTCCCCCCCCCCATCCCACCGGAGTCTTCAGGTCTAGGTGCAGTGTGTGCACAGGAACATCTCAAAGGAAATTAATCTAATGTAGGAAAAGGTTCCCGATGAACCCTGAAGAACTGGGAAGATGGTGGGTGGCCTTTATATGCCTGTGATTTATAAGACATACATGTTTTGTTTATGTTTCCCCTTGGCTGTCTCTTTATTGTTATGCACTGTCCTAAAAGTGGCCTTTAAACTATAGAAAGGAAAACTTTGCCTTTGACTGTGAAGGGTGCATAGAGTAGGGGGTGCAGATGTGTTTATGTGTGTGTATTTGTAAGAAGGGTGGTGAGAACAGTCAAGAAACATTCCAATACCCAGTACCACATTAGTGCAGTGGTTAACCAGACTCAGCCCCCCAAACATGATGTGCTGGGCAGAACAGATTTAATTATTTGCTATAAACCAACTTTATTTCAATGTTAAGCTTTATTTCAACTTTGTTTCAATAGTCGATCCCCCTGTACTATGAGATAATCAACACCAATCATTAGGGGTTCTTCTCTCACCTCTTCTTCCCATAGGATTGGAATAGGGTCAAATTTCTAGAATCTTCTGTAATGTCATGTCAACAATGTCTATTCATCAGTTATTGGTTCCAACTTCTCTGTCACTGCTAACTATTCCTCTGCTCCAGCTTCCATGATCTCTTCTGGATCACCGGCTTCTTGACATTTTCCCATGTTGCTCAGGGCAACAGGCTCCTTGGTAGGGGCAAGAGATGCCTCTTCCTCATCCCTGAGTCTGTCCAGCAGCAAGAGATGAGCTCCCATTCCCCATAACCCACAGCTTGTTTTTATTCTCCTGGTCTTTATCTCTTTTTAGCAAATTATGTATTTTCTTGTCTTTCCCTAGAGCTATATCTCCACATCTCTCTCTCTTTCAAATACTTCCCCTTATGTGCTGTAGGATTTTAGACTTTTGGAAAGAAAATATAAGAATGCTTTGTGTCCCATAACACGGTTCAGTTAAGACAAAGAAACCCAGCCTGTGACTTGCTTGACTGAACCAAAGAGAGGAAAGACAATTATAAATATGTAAACTAAAAGTGTCAAAAATGTACTACATCACCTTGGCTGTGCTCCTTTGGGCCAAAATTTAAAACAATCATTTGCAAAGCATTCTGGACTTTGACCTCCAGCTTCTTCATGTGCAGTTACACTGTACTGGTCATTCAAACTCCGGAAGAAGGAGAATGAAGATAAAAAAAATATTTGAAAGATTTAGGACTTTGTTATTAGTACTCTAACTTTGAAATCTATTTCTGAGTTAATATCTGCAATTTCCCAGTATTCTTTGTCTGCTTCCTTAGGACACATGTGTGCAGTGGATTATGGCCAGCCCTGTGGGACCCTCCATGTGAGATGGAAATCTATGTCTCTGGTGCAATTTGTCCTCTACTGAAAGGATGTCAGTGAATTTCAGGGAACCTCAGTGCAGCTTGCCTTCCACTGATCTGGAGAAAGCTTACCTCAGGTAAGTTTGCTGGGTCAGATGAACTTCCAAGGAGAAAGTATGCTCTGTGACAATGACATTTTAAAAACTCTGTTCTTAACAGAACTTGATGGCTTCACACTCATCCATTCACTTATAAGCTTAGTGATAAAATCCTTAGACACAATAAGATGATGAAGAAATTTAAAGAAAAATTCCCCTTTTCTATCTAGTACATGTGCACCCAAATACAGCTGGATATACTGCTTTAAAAGTCTGGACAGCCACTATTTCAGTTTCCTTGAGGGATGTTTGAGCACAGTCTCCCAAAGAAATCAACCAAGTAGAACATTCTTCTTCAGCTGCTATTTTCACAGGGCAATCAGCCTCATTTCTTCACCTTTTTTTAATATTCAGGAGAATCTTGGTTACTTCAGTCATACATATATACTCATTGACTCCAAATTTATATTTCCAGGTGAAATCTTCCACTTGAGGGCCAGCAGTTTCCCTAAGTCTCCACCTAGAGTTATAAGGCATCTCAGGGTGACATGTCACAAGCCCTTCACATAAATATAGATCCTCTCCTGTGTCTAGTATTTCTTGTTTCCTTTGGCTAATGTACCAATATCCACACTAACCAAAGTAATGATTTCAAGCAAAAATAGGCTGCAAATGTCCATTCCAGCCTCTTTTTTATTAGATTAATGATTATCCTGGAGCTTTTTCAAGGTTTTCTGCTCATCAACTGCAATTACAACTGTTGCATAACACACACACACACACACACACACACACATACAAACATATATCCCTGATATAAAAATTTCACAAAATAATAATCCCTGTTCAGTGTGGTCTAATAATTTACTATTTTTTTCTAATTCATTTTTGAATGATGGTTGTATTCCACTAAAATTATTTCACAACCTACTAATGGGTTACCACCTGTACTTTGCAAAACATAGCCCAATGGACCCATAAAATTTAGCTATATATGGAGATAAATGTAAAACTTTGCTAAAATATGTAGTGAGTGGCATATTCTAGATTATTGTTAATTGGATTTAAGTGACATTTCTTATACTTTGAACTGATTCCTGCCATTTCCCTATAACTGTATCCTATATATCTCTTCAGACTCGAATGCAGCCTTTTCAAGCCTACCTTCCTCTGTGGAACTGGGTATCACTGGAAAGCCATTTGCCTCCTGTCTTGGTTACTTTTCTCTCATTGCTGAGACAAAATACCCAATGCCCAAAATTAAGGAATAAAGATTTATTTAGCTCACAGTTTGTGGAGGTTTTGGTCTATAATCAGCTGGCTCCAAGACAGGATGGTATGGCACAGGGACATCTCAAGGGGGCAGAAGTCAGCAAAGCAACAAGAGCAAAAAGGGAAAAACAAGCCTTTTTCCCCCTTTTATATTGTATTCAGGCTATCTCCCATTGGGTGGGTGAGCACTCACACTATTTCTGTGCTTTCTTCTTGCACAGGCTCAGGATTTTTACAAAGTGAGGACCCTGGGCCCTTGCTAAGTCACTTAATTAAACTTTTAAACTTTTAAAGTTGACACTTGAATAGCATCCTAGAAGGGGAAGAGATGTCCTTTACCCACTAGGAGGTAGAATTGCTAAGTTATTTAGTTAAGCCTCTAGACTTCTCACATTGACACAAGGTATCAATCCTAACAACCCAACCCTTGTCACCTTGGCAATCAGACACATTTATTTAAACCAGTTTCCAGATACAAAGACATGCTTATTCTTATTATTTCACAGTTTAAACACTATAACACAGGTTTAACAATCCTTCAGAACCAGTATTAAGTCTATCAAGATTATATTACATTAGAACCATAACATTCTGCCCCTGGCCCCCTAAAGACTCATGCACATCCGTTTATGCAAAAGGCATTTAGGCCATGTGCAAGAATTGTCAAAGTCCTAAAAGTTTCAGCACTGCTGAAAAGTCCGAGTCCCAATTCTACTCCAAGATATAAGGCAAACTCTTAGTTGCAAGCTGCTACACTAACGAACAGTTAAACACTTCCAACATTCAATGGCACAAGGTGGATATCAAAAGTCACAAAAAGGGGAATACAAAGGAATGGAACCAAAGAAAGCCCACAATTCAGCAGGGCAAACATTAAGCCCTGTATTTCCATGTCCAACATGGAGGAGGCAATCTGTGGAAAATGCTGAGTTCCAAAGTTCTTGCATGGTTCCACCTCTACACCACTTCTAGAGGTTGTAGCTCCCAGGGCTTCTCTCTTAGGCCCACTTTGCTCGTTCCTTGGAACTTTACTTAGACAATCCACATTCCTGGCGTTTCCAAACTTCTGGGGTCTCCACCTCAACTTTAACTTCACACTCACAGTTTCACACATCACCCTCTCAAGGGCACACTGCTGGGCTTCCCAGACATTCTGAAATCAAGGTGGAAGCCTTCTTAACCCCACAACTCTTGCATTCTGAATGTGCCTAAAACTAGCACCACGTGAGTGATGCCAAGGTCTCCTGCCTGCAGGAACAGTAGCCAGGCTTCAATCTCTCTTGGCTGTAGGGGCAGAATGCCTGAATTGCTGGGCACTTTGAATCCAATTCTGAGAAACAAATTTTTTATGCAGCCATCATTCTGGAACATGGTATTGCCACTGCCATTCTGGAACATGGTGCCTTTGGCTTTCTCCTCAAAGCAAAGTCTTTCACTTTTGTGGTTTGGAGTTTGCAAAGGGTGGAGACTTGCTGCTTCTTAGGATGCCCTCAGGACATCTATTATATGGTCCTGATCTTTCTCAGCAATTGCGATCTTTTCAGCTCTATCTTTGTAGTTCACAGCTTTACTAGAGTTTCTTATCTGGCCAAATTCACATTTTCAATCATTCTGCTGTGCTCTTTGCTCTTGATTCTCAACATAGAGCTGGATAAAAGCCCCCAACAATAGCCATGCCATTTCCCCAACATTAAACTGCTTTGAAATTTCTTCTGCCAATTTAATTAGTATGACGCCCTTAATCTTGGTCTCAGGCAAAGTTTCTGGGCAAAAGCAAAATGAAGACAAACTTTCTGTCAAGGCCTAACACACATTGTCTGGAGTCCAGTACCCAATGCAGTCCTTCTTCCTTGCAGGAACTTCCTGAGCCTGGCCTTTACTATCAGAATTTCTATTGGTCTTCTGGTCATCTGAGCTCTGACCAGAATCTCTCGTATTGAACAGGCAACATCTCTGAGCCTTTCCAAACTCTTCCCACCATCCATTTCCAAAGGCTCTTGAATTACATGATCAGGTACAGTCACAGCAATGACTCTACTTTCCTGGTACCAAATTCTGTGTTGTTTACTCTTCTCTCATTGCTGGGACAAAATACCCAACACCCAAAGTTAAAAAGGGAAAGGTTTATTTAGTTCACAGTTTGTAGAGGTTTTGGTCCATGATCAGCTGGCTCTAAGGCAGGGTGGCATGGCACAGGGGCAACACTTCAAGGCAACAGAAGACAGCAAAAGCAACAAGAGCAAAAAAGGGATAGAGCACACCTGTTTTCCTCTTATATTGTATGCAGGCTCTCCATGCTTGGATGAGTGTAGCACTCCCGTCATCTCCCGGCCCTCCTCTTGCACAGGCTCAGGGTGTTTACAAAGTGAGGACCCTGGTCCCCTGCTAAGTCACTTAGTTAAACTTTTAAACTTTTGAAGTTGACATTTATACAATATCCTAGGGTAGTAGGGCATGCCTTCTACACTCTAGGATATATAGGATATAGAACTGCTGAGTTACTTAGTTAAGCTTCCAGACTTCTCAAACTGACCCCATGTACCAACCTTAACACCTTTCTGTGAAATCTGTGCAGCTTTGTCCTTGCTTTCTATTCCCAGGGCACTCTCCACAATCTGAAATATTCACAGGCAGAATTGTGAGAGTTTCACCTTTGTATCTTCTAAAACATTCAAAAATAATGTCCCTATGAGAGTCATTGCTTAAGAAAGGCATTTGAAGGACTTTATTAATAACATTGGAAAACTACTCATAGCTTGCATCCAATGGCCCAGAACAAACCAATATGCCTGTTCTAAGTTTGTCTTATCAGAGAGACTTTACTCCAAAGGCACGAACTTTGTGAATTTGGGTCAGAAATATACTAAGTATAAATAGGCGGGGCATAAATCTATTATTGTTGTTACTATTGCTCATATCTCAAGATGAATTAGAAAGATTCCTCAGAGCAGTGCCTGAGATTCACCCTTAACGTAACAAGCTGTGCTAAAAGTAAGGGAAGAAATAACACACAGGCAAAGGGTTCATGATGATAAACTCAGCCTAGATGAAAAAATATGTTTGGACCTGTTTGTGCTAGTTTTCATTCTGCTCCTACTCGTAGCATATGCTTACCTCATGTTAAATGCATAGATGAAAATGCCAATCTTCAGAATTCTTTATTTGCTTAACTTTAATTCAGAGAAAAATATAAACCTTCTCACCTAATAAAAATATCAGGGCTGGGATATAGCTCAGCAGCACAATCTGGCAAGCACGAGGTCCCTAGTTTGATTCCCAGTACAAAAAGAAAAAAAACCACCATGTTAAACTTCACCATAAGTTTAAATATAATTTTACACATTGTAATTTTGGAGCATTTTTAGATAAAATGGTTATATAATACTTTTTTAAACATCCACTCTAATTTAAATGTTGTAGCTTTCCTTTTTGTCTTTTTGAGACAGGGTCTTGCTATGCAGTTCAGGCTGGTCTTGAGCTCACTTTGTAGCCCCATTTGGCTTCAAACTCACAATGATCCTCTTGTCTCAGCCCCCTAAATGCTGGGATTACAGGTGTATGTCACCATGCCTGGCTGTTATATTTTACAACTCACTAACAGATATTAACATACTTTTAAAAATATTCAATGATTTTATATCATTGTTTTTCTTCCTTGAGCTCATATTTTAACTTCTTTCCTAATATAGTTTAGTTTTGCTGAATTTAATGCACCTATCCTATTATAGTTTAATTCTGTTGAAAATCCTTTGTTAAAGATATATATGTATATATATAAACATATATATAGACACATATGTAATACATATGTTTATATAAAACATTTTAATATAATTTGTTTCCTGTAAACATGACTATTAAATCATATTTTTTTAGAACAGGGTGTCATGTTAACCATTATCTATATCCAACTAATCTGTAAGTAACATTGATTATAAATTATGATGACTATTACAGATAAATAAAATTCTATCGGTATTCCACTCCCTCATAAGGAAAAATCTTACCCAAACTTTTTCTATGCATTAATGAAAGATAAATGTGTATGCTGACAAAACTTGCCTGTTTCAAAAATGGGCTATAGAAAATATTAAACCTTTTATATGATGAGATAAAATGAGAATGGACCAAGTTATATAAATAATGATAATTACCAACTTCTTAGATAGCATAAATAATAGGAAATACATCAGATAAAAATATTACCTGGGATTTTTATCCAGTGTCTCTTGAAAACTTTGGTGGTCTCAGAAGATATTCTAGTTATGATCAAATACTTCAGAGTCCTCTTAAGCTTCTGCTCCCAAGCGATTGACTTTTCCTATGGATGAGTGTTTCCCTTTACAGCATAGCTGAAAAGAATTGCCTACACTCACATAGGCAAAATTCAAAAGTCAAACCTTAATATTACACTTTTAAAAATTTTAAATAGAAGAAAAATAAACAATAAAAACAATGGTATAAAATTTCAAAACAAGATGGTAGAAGAGTACCAGTGGTTTTAATATAGGGTATATTGTTATCTTCAAAGTAGGTGCTCATATTACAAGATATAATCATGAAAAATTGATCAAATAATATAGGCATAAACCTTTTGTTTCAGTGAGCTAATACCAATTAGTAGTGTAACTATCTGGACTATCATGTGTGTGTCTATGTATATTTCTTAAAATTTATTTATATATTGTCCCTTTTGCCTTCTGTCTTTTCCTCATTCCAGTTTCTCTTTCCTTTTGAGAATTTTCTTCCCACTTCACAATATCTATTGTATGTTTTGGGTCTTATTACTCTTTCAGTTTCTTACACTAGGGAAACAACATGACATTTAAATATGCAGGTCTGATTTATTTCACTTATGAGTATGGACTCAAGATGCATCTACTTTCCCATAAATGTCGCAATTGTATCACTCTTATAGCTGAGCAGTACTCCCATGTATAAAAATATCACGTTTTTATGCATTCTTCAGTTTATGGGCATTTGGGTTGTTGTCAAGATTTTGCTGTCTCAAATTGTGTGCACTTCTCAGATGAAGCAATACAAAAGCAAATAAATACATGAAAAAGTGTTGAACATTATTGATCATTCAAGAGATGGAAATTAAAACAATACTGAGACTCCATCTCATCCCAGTAAGAATGGTTGTCATCAAGAGATAAGCCAACATTGCATGATGGAGGGGCTGTGGGGAAAAGGAACCCATCTCCACTATTGATGGCAATGTAGGCTAGTGCAACTACTTTGGAAATCAGTCTGGAGTTTCCTCAAAAAACTAGTAGAGGTCCCATTCAACCCAGTTATTATCCTAGTGGGTATTTTCCCAGAAGAATTAAAAACGTTATACCACAGAGATATATGTGCATTACATTTTAAAAATAATGGTCTCTTTATTCTGTTTTGCTGAGTTGCTTTAATAATTGCCAAGTAAAGGAAGAATGCAAATTTTTGCACCATAATTCCTGATATTTGCAACCCACTGACACATCTGGGTATATGGCAGAGAAGACAAGAATCCCAGTGAGACTATGGATTTATCATACAGAAGCCTGATTGTAATCAGTAGATAGCATTTGCCTTTGCTTGATACTTAAATATTTTCATTCCAGGGGACAACGGAGTGAGATTAGGTTTGGGCACAATGGAGGTACATGACTTTCTTTGTTAGGTAGAAGAGTGAAGGGATATGTGTTTGCATGTTTATGGAAATGGGTTTTCTAAGGAGGCCACATAGGATACGAACATCTAGAGGGTGATTTCCTCAAATCTCTCCATTATCACAAGCACCCTGGAAATCCTTTATGTTCCTTATAAGTATTCAGGGAACATCATTTCAAAGCAAAGTTCAAAACTAGTGATATTTCTTATGAATGAATAACTTAGTTTTGAGTAATTTTATCTTTATATATTAGGGGATTAGGGATATTATGAAACTTTACATTTATACACTAGAATAATGGTCCTTAACAAGCTTTCCTGGACTTCCAAGATCTTTGAATTATGTTCGTATGTGTCTGATTTTGTGAGGTGCAGGAGTTCTACCTTTGATCACATCCTAAAGGAGTATGAGGTCTCAGGATGAGTCACTGTACTGCATTAGCATTCTAATTTCAATTTTTATGGAAGCTCTAAGGATTTTTTTTTAGAAAAAGCAAAACGAAAGAGAGGAGTGGAAGAGGGTCTCAGTTTTAAACAAGTAAATGTGTTTTGAGTGGGCTAAGCAAATTATTAAGAAAATAAGATTGCATTTAATGTCTAAACATGTGAGTCTTCTTTGCAGGCAGGGGGAGCAAGGTTTCACATGGGGAATTCAAATATGATCATTCCTTATAAAAAATGAAAATGTGCCAAAATTTTTTTTCAAGGCAACATACTGACTCCTTTTACAGAAAATCCTCAAACAATTTTTAGAGGATTAATAATACTGTGTATAGGCATGTGTAATGATCAGTTACTATGTTCTATGTACTTTTTATATAAAAGTGTTCTCACAGTGGCTGCATTTTAAGTGCTGGATCGACACGATTCAGATACTCTGAATAAGCTGCCCAAGATCATACAGACAGCAAGTGGCCAACATGAGCCTGGAGCCCACACATGTCTGATCCTCTGTTCCATTTCATCTTATTTTGGGGAGATGACAAGACTGTCCAATACAGCTGCCAGCTTTGGAGACAAAAGGCACCAATGCTGTAACAACCTTTCAAACACCACTTGAAGATTTTGCAAAACTTAGCCAAAAGCCTAAGATGTAACAGTGTATTCCACGGCTCAGCGTTTCTGAGTTGTGCTGTGATCTCTCCGAGTACTTATTGTCAGGTTCTCTACCCTCTCATATTTCCTTTGCTTCTTGTACCTGTCAAGCATCCTCCAAATCAAAGGGGCTTCTTGCATTGACTCACTTATTTCAACATGACTGCCGGGTCTCTAAAGAAGATATATTAGACATGAATGAAGTTTTTCCACCTTAAGTCTCTCTTCCACATTGAGTTATATCTCACATTCATTCCTCCTCTGCCACAATATATTATTTCTCCCCAATTTCTCAATTTTAGACATTTCTACCTGGAGTGTCTATTCTCTTCAGCTTGTCATCTTGTTTGTTTTCTACTTATCTTAAGGGTAGGAGGAATTTTACCTCTTAAAATCTGGGTCCCTTGGCTCCTGGGATCCTAAGGGCATGCATGATTAAAGTATTTGGTATTCAAATGACTCCAAAAACTTCCCAACCTTTTATCTACTGAAGTTAAGATAATGAATGAAAATCAGTTACCAGCAGATGTTTTATTTGCATCTTCATTTGGCTCAGCTTGAACCAGTTTGTCATCCATTTGAATGGGAATTGTTCACAAAAGCACCTTTAACTTTGTTAAGGTAAGCAATTCTCCATACACTACTTGGTGAGCATCCTCTGAGTCCCTAGTTGGTGATGCTTTCTATTTGGAAATACAGCCACAAAGGAAGGGCCAAGACCTGGACCAAACAGATTTTAATCGTATAAGTCACCTTTGATTATCAGCTTTGTCTTTTATATTCATTTTGTGTCACATGTCACACATTGGGAGAGCCTAAATACAATCAAAAGCTATAATCTTTACACAGACCACACAGTAGCAGTTTGGCACAAGTGCTGAAGGACTTTTGTGAGACTGAACTGACTGTACCTAACTACATGCTCCTTCCCTTGAGGACAGGAGCCATGCCTAACTCGTATGCATATCTATGACATTTAGGCCAATGCCTGGTATTTGTCGCAGCAGAAATGCTTACAGGCTGAATGACTAGAGGCAGGCCCCCCCATATTCTTGACATACTGTCTATAGTTTATGTACTTTTCCTATACTAGACACTCATCTGTAATGGGTCTCCTCCTTCCCTAAAGGACTGCATTGGCTGGCCAGGATCCTGACTCATCTTGTCACCAGGCAGCAGACATTAGCTGGCGGGCCCGCACAGGGACAGGAACTGCTGATGTCTCCACTTCTTGAAACTCAACCTCACCTTCTTGAGAATCAAAGCCTGATTTGGGCTGGGATTCTTAGAAGCTGCAATGTAGAAAGAGGCTGCAGAGAGCGTAGCTGGACATCAGCTTGCACAGATCAACAAAAGATGAAGTTTTCAGGGGTCAAGAAGCTGAAGAGATGCCTAGCAGCAAATCCAAGGGGACCAGAGAACCAGAGGGAGAGGGCAAGAAAAGAATCTGCAGTGAAGGTTTACATTTGAGGGTCAGAAAGACTGAGCAGTAGCTCTGGAGTCCAAGCTGGTGGTGTTCTTATACTTGATGAGAGTGACGGAAGTAACTCTGCAGGGTGAGAACCAGGAACTAGAGATGCGTGTGGGAGTGGAGCTGAGGTCCTTCAAAGAGAATGAGGACTCAAGCTGCTTAGGTAAGTAGCCCTGAAAGGAGATTGGCTCTTAGCAGTATGGTCTTCAAAGACCTGGTGGGCAAAAGGTGAAGAGAACTTGTACATACAAGAGCGCACTCTGGTTCTTGAGATCTGCATACTTATGTTTACCTTTGGCGAGACCTCTATTCTGTAAAAGCTATCCAAATGAGCCACTTAGTGATATAAACACAAAGCTGAATTCTTTCTTGAGATGAAGACACGACTCCAAGGGCTTAAAAAGTTAAAAACTTCAGAGCAGACAGGAGATTTTCTGTATAAGAGTCATGGTCAGTCAGAAACCAAGCAGCTGCTTCTAGAGAAAAGAGCAAGGCAGGCAAGGAGGGGGAGGTAGGACTTTGGTTCTCATCACTTCTGTCCTACACATGGGGCCTTGGTGTACTTGTTGGGGAGAGAATCTGGCAGCTGTTGGCCCTGATGTTGCTGTAAGATTCTTTCATGAAGTTGCTTCAGACCCAATGGCAAACCACGGTGCAGGATATGCAAGGTAGACGATCATGCCACCTCTGTCCCAACACTTAATGACTCCAAACTTAGGCGCGTCCAGCTTTGTGCACAAACCTTAGGTTTTGTTCTTTAGTGTCCCTTTTGGCAGAGCTGGGGGGGGGATGCTCTTGCAAGCAGCTATTTGGGAAACTGACAGTGACACATGGAAAACCCACACATGAGAAAATGGCCATAGCTTATGAGCACAGCTGACAATTATATTTGTGGGCCACTGTAAGGATCTCCTTTGGGGACGCCCAGGCCCAGGAAGAGGGCTGACATACAGAAAACCTTAGCAACACGTAACAGTAGGATTTACTGGAGTAATGCCCACAGAGAACATAGCAGCGTGCTTCATAAATGTTAACCTTATTTACTTAAACTTGAATATTTAACACAATTTAAAGTTATTTAAATGAAATTAAGAAGTTGGTGGGAAGCTAAAAGCAAAGATCCCACTGAGGCCACTTGGTAAATAACGTGCTGTTGCCAGTACAGCAACTTTCAAAACTTTGCCTGAGTTGTGTAGACAGTGAGCCGAAGTCCTACTTTGTCAATACAGATTATATATAAGTTAGGTTACCTGTGATTAAAAATCTCTGGTCATCAGGAATCCACTTGGCATGTCAAGTTCACTTGTAGCTGCATTTCCTATTCCAGCTTTAAACAGTGCCTTCTCTGACAGAGCCGCCACCCCTGGCTGGAAACCACTCAGATATCCTTTGGCCACTGTGCTCTAGGCATTCTTTGACTTCTTGATTTCAAGGTCAAAGAATGCCTCCGATTCCATCTTGAGCTGGCCCTTAGTTCCCAGTACGACCTTTGTAACTGTGTAGTTAATTGATGAGTAATCGTTTTTGCTCTTCTAGATTGCTTCTGTTTGCTTCTTTTGCTCCTGTGGTGTCTCTTGTGAAAAGTACCCCATGGCACAAGACTCTTTCTGAGAGTCCTGTTGTTGTTACTGATAGCGTGACACTCTGAGAACTATGGTTATATTCTTCCTTAGAAGGTAAACTCTTGGCAACATTGCAGCAAAATGTGCCTTCTTCTCATGCTCCTTTCTAACTCTTTGAAGATTTAATACAGCCTCTGCTGCTAAGCTGTCCAGTTCATTTCTGCAAAGAAATTCAAATTCCAGAGTAGCAGGAAGGATGCCTGCAAGAAAAGACAAAGGCTGATGTACAAAATTAAGGATATATATATATATATGTATATATATATATATTTTTTTTCATCTTCCTTTTTCTTTTAGGAATATGTCATGCATAGGTAGCTATGGTAGTTCGTGGCTATAATCCCAGATATATGGGTTGCTGAGGCAGGAAGATCACAAGTTCAAGGCCATCTTGAGCAGCTTAGCAAGCCTGTCTGAAAATACAAAGCATAAAAGGTTGGGAATGTAGCTCAATGACAGAATGTTTACCTAGCATGCAAGATCTTAGGTTCAGTTGTAGTACTGAAAACAAATCAAAACAAAAACAAATCAGAAAAACAATAAAAAAGGTTTGTGAATATTTGCAAATATAAGTAGATATTGTCAGGTATCTCAAGTTTAATATCTGCATAGTATTCATTGGTATAATTGAAACAGGTGGTGTTATTATTTTTAATTCCAATGTTTTTAATTCATATGTATCACTGCAATATTTTTTGTTCTTATACTGACTTCTAACCAGTTTTACAAAATGTGCAAAAATGTAATAATGTATGTGATTCATTGTACAAACATTGCTTAATTTACACTGATGGGAATATCACTCTGAGACCCACTTGAACTCTCACTTGGCAAATAGAAATGTGTGTTTATGAAGTTAGCCTCAAAGTCTAAATAGACATTAAAACTTTGGCTTACTGTGTCAGTGAGTTATACGCCAAAATGTCTGTGTTCAGAAGTACACATACATGCAGTCTGAAGAATGCCTAACTACCAGAAAGAGAATAAATAATGACAACAGAAGATATAAAAATCAGACTCCTTTTTCAACAACAAAATATATCCCTTGGAATACTAAAGAGCACTTCACTGAAGTGAACAAACATATTTTTGAGGTAAATGACTTTTGATAATTAAATTTTACTGTCTAAATACTAAACTACTTTAGAATGTAAAGGAATCATGGATGCTTTCTGAAATATTCATGACTATATGTTCCTTCATACTTTAGTTTAATTTAAATTATCTGAAAATAGTGTATATTTTCTCAGGACTGAACAACCTTTTGAACGTGGAAATCTATTGTTTAACTTTTACACAGACGTATTTTAGGAACTAATTATAAAAGAAAGTAGGGGGTCGATCTTTATTATTCTTTTGATCTGATGAATATAATTACCATCACTTCAGCTTTTTAAGTGTGCCATAATATCACCTACAGACATCTTAACATTGTTAAGACATATTTCTTACAGCATTGTTTTGGGGTAAGAAGTTAATGTCAAATAATACTGTAGTGGGTAATCATCTTTGGTTTGATTTATAATTTTAGGGAGCTTTTCAGTTAGGCTAGGAAAAAGCTTCATGTTGGTAGAGAATATTTTCTTTTCTGAATAATGGTAAATATTTTTCTTAACCAGGTAAAATTATAACTATGTGCTTCCCAACATGAAAATTGTGGCTTATGCTTAGCACTATATGGAGCTTACTTGACTATGAATTTCCAAAGAGTTTAGAAGTACCAGAGAGTCAGGCTCAGGCCCTTCTATCCAAGCAATGTTTAGGTTACCTGATGGAAAAACACACTCAAATTTTGGTTCCTCCTTCTCAAACATCCAAGAAGCACTTGGCTCCCTAGGACCCCTTGTGTTACACACCACAGCTTATGCCTTTTGACAGGAACTGTGTCCTGGATATCGGCAATTTGCTTCATTACTTTAGGTTTTAGTACAAGTCCATTTTTCCCTTCATCCACCAAGAGCCTCTTGAGAATCTTTATGTGTTCAGCTTATGTGAGGACCCAGAGTAGAGACACAGCCCGAGTCAGAGAGCGCAGCTGGAGGCACTTTAAGAAACAGCAGCGTGTTGAGGATAACATCATGCTTTTCCTCAAATGTGTGTGAGCAGCATACCTGGAAGGAAATGAGAGGCAGGATGCTCAGATCAAGGAAAGCCAGTTAGAGGGGCTTTGTATGTGAGATAGACCTTGTGCAGGGGCGGACAAACGACTCTGGGAATCTCTGGTGGTATTAAGGGGTTCTCTAGCATCTAACCCCTTTCTCTTGAGTGCCATGGTATTACCTGAAAGATTTTCCTCATTTTCTTGTTGGAAAGCCAATAGCAAGCACCTCTCTGTGCCTACTGGTAGGGTCAAGGGATCTTCTCCCACTTCGTCTTTGCTGGGTGCAGACACATGCTCAGCCCTTGATTAGACTGTGCTGAGTAGGGTCATGGTGTGTGGATTTCCTGGGAGTTAGGGCCCAAATAAATTGGTGATGGCGCTGGCTGCAGCTATAGTGGTGGTGAGCTGACCGGATGGCTCCTGAGCCTGGTGCCTATTGGCTGGAGCTTCTAGAGATGCCTAGATTTCTATCTATTTTCCATGCCTCCTTCCCCAGCTCGTCACTGTTCTGAGGGTTCTTAGGTCTCTTGATTCAAGGGCCTGAGTAGGCCATTTTTGCTTGCAACTGAGATGCATCTCTGGCCAGGCTAGATTTCAATGAGTGGAGAGAATATTTAGGTGGAAGAAATAATCTCAGAGACAGTACAGCATCTACCTGGTGTGGTTGAGAAGACATAAGGGACAAGGCCCGACCTAGGAGACAGCTAAGTGACAGGAAATGAAAAAGAAGGCAAAACTAATAAGTATTAATTGACTACTGCATAGCAGTTACTTTTCCATAAATTATTTTAGCTAATCTTCACTATCATTTGGGGCTCTGAGTGTTCAGAAATATATGGGACTTGTCTTTAGGCCCTGACATACCTGGCAAGGCCTCAGGGGCAATCCTGGGATGGTAAGACAGACATTTTTGTCCATCCCTGTGACTCAGAGCTCTCCCTACAGCCACTTTCTTCACTCATGTGTCTGTTTGACCCATGAGTGGCAGTGGGTGAAACAATTTACCATATTAACATGTACACCTCATAGCTTTGAATGCTTTAGCCAGGTATTAAGTATATTCCTTTGACTGGAGTTTATTTTTACCACAAAATAGATAACTTATTGCATTCTGCTGATTGTCTTGAACTTGATTTCTTCAAAAGAATGTCATGTTCTAAGTTTTCCTTTTCATAAATGGTTACGCTATCATTGTCAGAACAAGTTTCAAAAAGATTTCACAGGACTTTGCAAAGGAAACCTAGTTTAGCCCCTTCACTCTAGAAATAAAGGGGAGCCACGCAAGGAATTGCAGTTGGTATGGTGATATTTAGTGGCAAATTTGGGGAAAGGAAATTGAACATCTTTATTTTTGATTCAGTTCTCTTCCTACTTGACTGCATTAAGTCTGACATAAATTTTATGAGTACAGTAAAATTTTATATCTAACTGGGGCTCCTTGGGATCACCTTCTTAGACAGCCTAAGTAATCACAGGCTTTTATATATCTTCTTCTGAGAGCAGTGTTCATAGGAGTCACAAATGCCTGAACATTAATCATATTTTCATTTTACGCAGATCAGGTAACGTGAGCCATGTACATCATATTATCCCTACAATAATTTCCCATTAAATATTATCATATCGAAAGGATAGAAAAATCCATTTCTCAAATCACTCACTGTTCCACAGAGGCACCAAGCCCTCCCACATTAGGGATGCAGCAATTGCAAGCTCTGAGTTTTGAACCTTCTATGCTGTTCTCCCTAAGAAAATTTCTACCCACAGCTTGACAGTGGGCTCTCTCACATTCTGTGACACTGAACCAAAACCATTTGTCAATTTGTTTTACCTCTTCCTCTAGACCAGAAGCTTCCTAAGGGCAGGGAGTAAGCCTTACTCCCAGTGATTGCTTTTGTCTTTACCATTGGGTTATGGCTTTGATTGAGACTGTTTCCTCCATACCTCCCATGTTCAGAGGTAGGGTTTCTGGAAAACGATGGGATGATAAGGGCCTGGTAGGAAGGGGACCTGACCTGGAGAGGTGTACCGCTTTCTTTGGCTTCTCTCTCTCCAATTCCTGGTGGCCATGGGCTCAGCAGTGGCCCTGTACCCTGGCCCTTCCATCTCGCTGTTTCTGCATTGGAGTCAGACCACCATGGACAAATCATGAGGCACAATTAAACTTCTCCTTCTTTAATTTGTTGATGTCAGGGATTGTGTCTCAGTGATGAAGAAAATGACTCAGAGAGACAGTGTAAAGCACGTAAGAGAGATCAATAAATGCTTCCTATCTGAGGGAACGCAGCTGGAAGGAAACTGCAGAGCAAACGAAGAACAATCTGTAAGAGAGTTGAAACATTACTCTATAAATAAAAATGATAAGCTGATCATAGCATCTTGAATCCCTTAACAGTAAAGCTACTCTTTAATCCCTTAACAGCAAAGGCTGTTTGCTCCCAGTCTTACTGAAAAAGGACTAAAGAGGATTTTGAAGAGGTCTCGTTTAAGAAGAGACCTCTCTTGGTAGCTGGCAGGAGTGTTAGGGCAAACCCGTGCAGAGCCTTGGCTAATTCTGCAGTAAGTAACCTTTGCTGGGTTCCCCCAGCACCGACCATAGCTCTCTGTGGCAATGAAATTGCCATATGTGCTGCATTCTCCAGTCACTCTTCCTGAGCAGTGAATATTTCAGTGATGCCGCTGCCACTCCATCATTGACACTGTCCACCCAGTGTGATGCACCGCGTGCTCCTTGGTGACTAGACATCACGGGATGTTGCCATTTCTGTCCTCAGAATGCCGTTTCTGGGCCCCTGGATTCTTTCTTTATTCCTGTCTCTCAGACTTCCTCTTCCAGACTTGATGATGAGCTATTTGTTTCAGGGTTCTTGTCTGCCCCTCTCAAGTCCGTCTTTATCCCTAACCCATTCTGAGTGCTGCTTCTGTGATGAGAAATATCCATTTTAGAGGCTGAATCCACTGACATGATTACTTGCAAATACTTTTATATTGTATTTTAACAAATGTTTTTATATTGTATTTTTTTCATTCTCTCTTACTTTCCTAGTCTTTTCCTCAAATTCTGGTGCTGGACTCCTGAACCCTCTTAAAGGGCTAAGGGCTTACTAGCGCTTAAGAAACGTATCTAGAACCAACAGCTTGCCTGCAAGTCTTCACATTAGAGTCCCTTTGCCCCCTGGACACGCCGGCTTCCAAGGTGGGACACAGCATTCTGTACCTCTCCGTTCCTGTCCTGTCCTGCACAGGTCTAGTTTCATGCACCGGTCTTGCCACTTCCTGTCCCTGACACTGCCAACCTGCTGGTTGTAACTGAGCACAGCCCACTGGCTCATGCACACAACCATCCTGATATGATTCGAGTAGAATTCAAGAGAAAGGCTGAAATGGGATCTGTAACCCATCTTTAAGAGCAGTCCTTTAAGGACCCTATTACCAAAATGTAAATATAATAGAAAGTGACCTGGTTTGTCATGAGCTTTCAGTGCTTCCTGGCCGGATCCCCTCATCTGATCTGTCAGGGCATGGGAATGTTAACGTACCCCTGAAAGAGGTTAGGAAGCACTGGATTGGAAACGTCTTTTGACCAAATGGGATGTGATGTCGATAGGGGTTGTATAACATGCCGTGAAGAGAGAGCCCTTAGGAAAACATATGGAAACAAAGAGAAACTAGCTCACAGCTGCCGGCCTGGGCTTTCTGTGTGGAAACCAGGAGATGCTATATGGCAAGGTCTAGACCCTGCCTGCACAAGAGAGGCCAGGAATGATGGGTTAGGTTAGCTGACCTTTCATGGGTTATTGCAGGAAAGCAAGCAAACAGTTCTAGCTTGCCTGGCAAAGGAGGATCATTCTCCAATCATCAGAGCTTCCACTTAAGCATGAATATATATTTTTGAAGGTTTTGTGTTCTTGTTCTCTTTTTCTGGGCTAAAGGAGAATATGTGTGCTTCAACACACTATACTCTGACCAGTTATACTGCCTGGAACAAAGCAGGGACTCAAAATGTATTTGACATAAGAAGAAAGAACACATGCATGCTCACATCCCACTAACTATTGCATTTTTAGAAGTTCTTTGAGAAACTTTTCATGTGTGGTTTCCACTGCCCCCGGCTTTTGCCTAGACGCACTCTCTGAGTGAGCTCCAAGTTTGCTGTTTTGCATAGACTGCAATCCTATTCAACACACAGGACCATTCTTCTTCTGAAATTTCACATGAAATTAAAAATGTTAAAGGACACCATAAAGGAATAATATAAATAAGCATGACTTCTTTTTCTTCTCATTGGAGTTTCTTTGGCTTCTCTCTTTGTTAATTTCCAGAGTCCCAGATAACTGTCATCTCCAAAAGTAAGGATTTTGTGTGGCATTTTTATGACAGTTTATTGGCAGGGCTTATTTTTTGAAATGGCTACAGTGATGTTGAATGGTGAATGGATTCCCAATGTTGGGGCCATGGGGTGACAAATACCTTGACTTTAAAACCTTCCCTGGTAGAACAGCCAGTCTGCAGGCTTTGGCTGAGCTGGATCTTTCTCATTCTTTATAACTATCTTGTCTTGTCACCCTCTCTCTTATTCTCATTTCCCTTGTACGTGTAGCACGTAAAGAATATTGGCCATTTATCCTCACTTTTCTGGTCACTTTGCCATCAAAACTTTGTTACTTGTTCCACATGCCTCCATATTCAAATAATACTAATGTTAATAAAAATAACTACTGAGGTAGGAACCCCAATGAAGGAGAGGAGAGAAAAAAAATCAGTGATGAAATCTCCCCCAGACTCACGCCCATTGCCTGAAGACTAATTCTCAGCACTACTTTTTGTTCCTTCTCATCACCCCAACTTTGACCCCAGTTGTCTTCACCAAGAAATCAGCTATCTCGATTCCTTCCCTTGCTACCATAGCTCACACCACCTTGTTGATCTCCAGGCTTAGGGGAAATGAGAAGCAGCTTTCATCTTGAAAAAGGCTCTGTCCCTGCTGTGTGGTATAATTGGACACAGTGCACTTATTTCCTGTCCCTTATTATCTGGTCCCTAATAGACATGTAGGCTGGCTGTTTTCTCTCTATTTCGTAAACCTTGGAGTTTCACTCTTGCATCTATTGGCACGCACAGTGGAGGACTGCTTAGATGCTCTTTAATGCCTTTGTTTGGTCATTGCTCTCAACATTCCATTTCTTAGTGAATAGTGAACCTTGAGTTTCAAGTCTTTTTTTAGTATCCTTGGAAACATGGGCAATCAAGAACCCATGCCATGTATACTCACTGTCTCTCTCTTTCCAAACATTCATGCAAACCCATTTCCCTGGGAAATATTAAACTAGGATGAGTGTGCTCCAGAATAAATGCCTACACTGTCCTAATAAGATGCATACGTAGAAGCTCTCTGTTCATTTCAAGGTTCTTCTACATGCAGTATCAAAGGATGGTGCATTAAGGGATGCATTAGTACTCACCAAGATCTCTACACTGCTCAAGTACCCAAAGCAAATGTCTTTTAAACAGCCAGTCTCCATGCCAGGAAAATGAAGCTTTCAAGGGGTGTCCTGGCTGCCCCAACTGACATCCAGGTGTGAAGATCAGATTGGAGGCTCTATGTGCGTTTCCAAAGTGCATTCTGAAGCCTCTCATCCCTCCTTACTCATAAGCACTGAGTGAACCTATATGTCCCTCTAGGGCACACAGTTGTGTTCTGTGATGATAGAAACATTTCTCACTTGCCAAATTGTATGTTTTTTTCACAACTTCCCATCATATTAGATAACATGGGAGTATGGCTACAACTCGCCACCCTGACAAACTTTTAGATGGGAAAGAAAGATAATCATCCTTTATGCTGCAGCAGCTCCAGCTTGGCTCCCAGATAGCGCAGTGGGTGGTAGAGGCGAGGCACATATGTGTCATTCCACAGTGATGCCTGCTGGGGTAGTCAAATACTCCAGAGGACAAGGGGACGCTGAGAGGGGCACTTCACTTGCGTGAGGGAGGAGAGGAGAAGATGCGGGAGTAGAAATGTGAAAAGGGATGAGAGGAGAGATGGGTTTTAAAGGATGAAATTCAAAAGGGATAAAAGGAGCTTCAAACATTGACGGAGTTTGTTTTGTTTTGTTTTGTTTTGTCCCAGAAAGGGAAAGGAAGGAAGGGTAAAGACGAAAACGGGAAGATGGCATATGTAGAGGTGCTTATACAGATGAGGCTGGGTTGGACTGTGGAAAATTAGGTCAGAAATAGTAGGGGGGTGAAGTCCATCTACTTTCAGCTTCCGGGGAGCTCCTTCCATCTGAAGACTGTGAGGACACTTGGTTTAATTAAGTATGCCTGCTGGACTTCCCAAATACAACCCCAGAAGACGTCAACCTGGCCTTGAGGGTGACTAGGCCATAATAAGCCACGAATTACAGAGTGCATGTAGGGCCTGAGCTAGCTTGGTAGGTACAGAAGTGATAGAGTTTTATGTGCTGGAAAACATAATTTCAGTAATTGTTTCATACCAAAAAAAGTGGGTATTGGCTTGACTTGCGAAATCGCAAATTCAGGATGTCCTCTGTAGACCTAAGAGGAACCAGGAACTTTAGCCACCTGGGAGGTGGTGTGGCAGAGGGCTAGTGGTTGTGTGTGTTCCTTGGGGAAGTGTTTCCAATCTCTAGCTGTACTTTTCTTTCCACCTCGGTCCCATCTGTCTTGCATCCAATAACTGCAACTTATAATGTTCTTAGCATCTCCAACTTCACAGCGCCCTCCCCAACGTCACCGGCAGCACCATCATGAATGTGTAGCATGCTTCAGCTTGGTGTCAAATGTTTCACTTGGTACCAAGTGCACATAATTAGACAAAGCAAACAAGTGCATCGGCCCTCAGAAGCTGCACAGCTTTATGTGGGTCAGAACAAGTATGTTAAGTGGCAATATGTGTGTTCCGTGAAGCCAGGGACAACTCTGGTTTTACATTATCCTGTATCTTTATTGATTCCCAATGTTCTCTGCTTCCCCAGCTCTAGCCACACTTCCCCACAGCTGTCACCGCTTTGTGAATTTCCACTGAAGCCTCTATTGTCATAATTCTTTGACCGTCAGAACAGGAAGAAACTATACCTGACAGGACTCCTTCCAGAGGACTCAGCATCAATTCTCTCTGAGCATCCTTGCCAGACCACAGGAACAAACATCCCTGTTGCATTGTGAATACTGTACCTAAGGATGCCTTAGCATCTCTTGATTTCTTCCCCGAAGCTCTGCAGCACAATAGCTTGACTCTCCTGGGAGTGGAGAGAAGAGGATTTCTATAGGAAGAGAAACCAATGACCTTATTAACTTTAAAGTGAGAAGGAGAGAGAAAGAGTTTTAGGTCCTGTCTGATTTATTACATAAATGAACAAGCTATAAAATCTAATGGCTTGCATTTGCTTTGTACAATCCAGTATCTGAAAAGAAAAATTGATGTAAAATTTGTCATAACCCTTTAGATTTTTGTCACAACTAATGGGTGTCCTTTGCTCACAGAGGTAGTTGTGCACTTAATTTAGTGATATAATTTAATGGAAATAAATGACTTAGTATTAATGTATATATTTAAAGCTGGAAAGTTGCCTTAGGAAGCACTGGGTCCAAGTCCATCATGTCACAGACAAGTAAGCAGAGGAAGAGAGATCATCCACTGAGATCACCAAGCAGCAGAGCTTGGGAAGGAGCTGACTGCTAATCCAGTGCACTTCCATGAACATAATGAAGTGCCTCTGCAGTGTTGGCCAAACATGACCCTAGGAATGCATTGGGAGCTATCTGGACAACCAGCTCCCCAGAAGCACAGAGCGCGTCCTTCTTTTTTCAAGGAGACTGGGAAGCTCTACTACCTGAGCTTGCTGCAGCGGCATAGCCAGCACTATATGGCAACTGCAGAGTGTGAGCACTTTGGAACCAGACATCCTAGGAGCAAGCAGGTCCCCACTCCAGCAGAGCTCCTCTTCTGGCCTTATCAAAAGACTCCCATAGGGAGAGAGGTTACTGGGACATGGTGCCCACTGCAGGCCTGGTACCTTCACCAGAGAACAATTAGACAGTGAGGGACCTCATCTTCATTTGACCTGGATCTAGGTCAGTTTTGCCCAGTTTTGTGTATCTTTTGCCCACTTTGTGTTGTGTTGTGGAATTTGTCCCCAGCCCTGGTGCCCGGCAGGTAGAGAAGTCACTGAGACCCACCTGACAAGACACACATTTAACCTCTGACCTTTAATTTTCTAATTGCAGACTAAAATTAGATCTGCTTCTAACTACTTAATAGTTCGCTCAAAGAAAATATGATAAAGCTGGCAAGTGCTTTGCTTATGGTAAGGTCTCTGACATAAAAGCATTTTGTAATTTGGAGTGTTTAGGTTTTGCTCCTTCGTGCAAGCTCCCTTGGTGAAAATGTACCACCTCATTCTCTTGCTAATTCTGGGCTTATCGCACATGCAGTGTTCCATAAAGGTTGACTTGAAAGCTTTCATTTAAAACCCAATTCATATGAATTAGTGTACTACTCAAAATGTCAGGCTGCTAATAGGACATACATAGCAACTGGAAATTGAAATAAGTGCATTTTAATAGAGCTCGGAATTAGGATTTCCTCTATCTGTTTGACGTAGTATCACAATTATAATTGAGGCTGAATTTTTTCTGTTGGCATTTAATGATCCTCTCTCCAGAATTATCAATCATACTAAATTTGCTTGTACCATTTTTTCAGATGTAAAGTGGTAAAAAAAAAAAAAGAAGGCAGGAATCCAAAGCTCATTAATTATGATACTGAGTCTGAGGATCCTGTCACTTCAGGCTGACAGGGGGAAGGAATGGTCAGATTTAAGATCATCCCACTGATATTTCTCCGAAGGAGTACCAGAAAAGGTCCAATTTAATTGTTGCCTCATGTAATGGACATTTTCATTCTATATTGTCTGAGAAAAGTTTTCGTTCATCTTATTCTTTAAAATGTGGTCGGGTTAATTACTGACCTGCTACTTTTTTTTTAACTTTTGATAAATAAAAGTCCTTCCTCCAAACTGAATGCAACAAAATAGGAAGGTTTAGCAGTGCTTAGCTGACCTCAGTGTCAGTTTTTCCAATGTTTGGAAAAATAAAAGTGATCTTTCTTCCTCACTGTAGCTTTCTTTATATAAACACCTGGGTCTGACATGAGGTCCAAAACAAAATAAAATCGTTGAAAAAAAAGTGGTTTAAAAACAAAACAGCATTTCATGTTGGGCTATGGGGAAGTTGATTATTTACTTTGTGAATGCATTCATGCTTGTTTCTCAAAATGAAAGAAAGCATCTCCTTAGTATTGTAGATTTCCTAAATTTAAGCCTATAATCAGTGATAAAATCATCAAGAAATATCTTCCCTAAAGCCTTGAACCCTTCCACGCTGTTATGATTTCTCTTCAAAACCAGAAGAGGGCAGTCAGGTTCCATGGTTCAGAAGCACTGGCCATTGCTCCAGAAAGTAACTTTTTACTAAATCTCAGAGATTGGAATTAAGTTTTCCTTTAATGGTACTAAAGGGCATTTAGAATTACCTGAAGAATTTCTTCCTTTTATTAAAAACCTTACAACCTTTGTGAGATGGACATTTTCCACAAATGGAGCGAGAGGAGAGTATGTATTTATTCATACATTGCATTCCTGCAGAAATTGTTTCCATGCCTATCTCTCCTCTTCAATATTTGGATAGCACAGGAGGAGGGGCATATCTGGTGTAGACAGCCCTCCCACTTTGTAATTTTGTGACATCGTGTAAGTAAAAAGAAATATACAGTACAAGGCAAAGGACGGTTGTCATCTCTTCAGCCTCACATAGAAAGAGAGAGAGAGAGGGAGGGAGAGAATTGAAAAGAGGATTCACAGCAATTGAAAAGCTGTTTGCCAGAGGAACTGAAAATCCAACATTCTTCTAGCTATACTTACTAGAAAAAAATATACCTACAAACTAGAACTTTTAATGCAATACTATTAAAAAATGATACACAGCTCCCTAAATCTAGCTGGATACAAAAAACAACATTTATTTCTGCTACTCTTTCTCTTCCTTATTATCAATAAAGCCCACAACTACCAAGCTCTTAATGTCACTGAGAATGGGAAACAAGATAGGTTTGGTGGGAAGCCTGAGCATTTAATGATAGGGACACATATAAAGGAGACAGTTGGGACAAATAATTTCATAGCACCAGGATTAATATAAATATACAGGAAAGAGTTAATTGTATGGGACCTAGTTTCAATAAAAGTATAGCCACAAGAGTTCACTATTATTCAGGCCACTTATTTTTGTTTTAAATATTCGCTTTGTATTAATAGTGTGTCTAGTGCTATTTTTAGATGCATGTGGCAGAAAGGAGAGCTGTAATTGTATACAAATAATACACCTCCAGGTATCTCCATACTCTATGGGTATGCTGTGTGTGTGTGTTTCATATTGTTCTTTAAATTGCTATCAGCCAGAAGCCTACAAAGAAGCTGGGTGGTTGTGAAATTCACCAGCCTGTCATCCATGTGGCTGAGGCCTGTGGATTAACTAGGAACCCATGTGATTTTCTATAGATCCTGTCCTCACTGGATGCCCCACTGTCCTACAAATGCCACCTTCAGAAAGAGCTGATGCTGAAAGTGACCTTGCTTGGCAAAGACTTAGGCACCAATGCTTTTCTCAGAAGAGGACATCATAAAGCCAAGTTTGTGCTACTGCAAAGATAGGTACGGGATGACCAGGGATGGGGGTGGTGAAGTGAGAGGGAAGGGAGAGATACAGCTTGCCAAGTCACTGGGGTGACTTAGAAACAAACTTCAGCATTGTTTTCTAAGGCCTCTCTGGAGGAAGGGGGAGGACGGACGCACACTGTGTCCTGGGCTCCATTTCTGTTCTGTGGAAACCTTGGGGAGTGTTGCTTTTAAGAGACTGATCTAGTTGCGAAGATGATTTCCATCAGCTACTTTTAAAAGATACATGCTATTTCAGCACAAAGCTGAAGCCCCTCAGAGCTGCACCAGGGATTAAGAAATGGCATGTATTTTAATGCCTTATGAATAGGAGTAGCTGATAAAAGAGGCTCTTGTTACCCTTGCTACATTTAAATGTGAAAAGCAGCCGCTTCTAGCAGGGAGGGGGTAGGGGAGTGGAGAAGAGATACATTATTTTCATAGGGATTTAATCTTCAGACTACATTGAAACCATAGAATACCATTGGCCATTCTCTTATCGGCGGCCCTCTAATCGCACTGAGATCTGTAAGATTGTGGAGAGGGAAGGGGGAGAGGGGCTGGAGGCAGAGAGAGGACTGTGTGTAGCAATGAGGCTGGCCATTTTCATCTGCGTGTAGGTTTTGAACCTCAGATCAAAACACACACACGCGGTGGTAGAGTATTTTCTCCTTCCCTTTGAAGCGTTAACCTGTCAACTTTTAAAATGCTAGCCAATTGAAGAGTTTGGTGCAGCTGTGCTGTCTTCAGAGCATGTGTTTAGCAAGGAGCCCTGGCAGTAAGATGACCATTGTGACTGTGACCTCCTTAGACAACCAGGGTGATGTGCGTGCCTGTGTGTGTGCATGTGTGTGTGTGTGTGTGTGTGATATGTGTATGGGTATACATCTGGGGAGGGGCGTAGGCTGGGGGGCATAAAAGAGGCTTTCTTATTGCATTTCAGGGACAGTATATTTCAGGAAGACTCCAAAAGATAGCTAGCCAAGAAAAGCTCTTTCTCCAAGTTTTAATTGCCACCAGAAGCTGATGATATAAATAAGACCCAGGATTATTAAACTAGCACAGTGTTGCCAAATGGAATGAGGGTTTGGAAGACGACAACTGAAGGATGAACATCCTTTAAATGAATGAATGAATGGATAAATAAATCTGGGTGCTATTTTGCTTCTTTGAGATTATCATTGCATAATCTTGTTTATTATAAGTTGAATTTACTGAATTTTTTCTGTATGTTTAATCTTTGATCTGCTCATGAAATTTCTGAAGTACTTCTTGCAAAAACCCAGGGTTTTGCTCCAGGATGTTGTGTGGAATCTTGTTTTATAAGAATTAGCTTCCTTTCCCATACCCACTATCTTTCTATCTCCTCTCTTCCTTTCCCTTTCCTTTCCTTTCCTTTCCTTTCCTTTCCTTTCCTTTCCTTTCCTTTCCTTTCCTTTCCTTTCCTTTCCTTTTTCCTTTTTCCTTTTTCCTTTTTCCTTTCTTTTCCTTTCCTTTCAATATCAATACTCTCAAGTTAAAGGATGAAAAACAATCCTGGCAGGGATAAATCAGTGCTTCCTGCCTGGTTGATAATTAAGGATAATTCACATGTAAAGGAAGGTGTTACAGCTGTAGCCCACGTGCTTAGAAGCTTGCATCACAATGAAACCAGTGAATCATTTGAAGGCAAAGTACAGCTCTGGGCGTTTGTGCACATGGTGGGCAAGGCAAGGAAGGCAAGATGATTTCTCTGTGGACTAAGAAGAAGAAGAAAGAGGAGAAAGGGCAAATGTCCAGCTGTCTGGCTACAAGTCAGAAAGGAAGAAATGGGCGGCACAGTGCTTCCACTCCACAGTGCTTCTAAGGACAGCCTGGGCTGTATCCCACAGCGACACTGCAGATGCCCTTCGATGTGTGCTTTCAGTCAGATAGGAGACATCCAGGCTCTCTGGTGCAGCACTCTGGACTCTGCACGGAAAATTTTCTGGCAGCCTGGCAGAAGTGTGTGAGTTGCTGGAGAAAGTCACCATAGCATGGAAACCATCACCAATGCCTGTGTCCCGGTGCCTCTTGTATGGGGCACACTGCTCCTAACAGGCTCATGCGATTCCCATCGAGTTCAATCAGTATTTTGATTTTTGGGCCCAACTTCTCTTAAGTAAAAGTTGAAAACCGCAATCCAGCCCCACCAAAAGTGTGGCAAAGTAAGCGGAAGAAGCAGACAGTGCGGAAGAGCCGGCGCTTGCCCCACAAGGCTGTGGTGCTGGTGGTGGTCCTGGTGGTAGGGTCAGAAGAAGCATCTTGACAGCCAGTTCAGAGCTTGGAGAAAGTTGCTGGGGCATCGATGCCCTTTCCTTCCCTGCTCCCCTTGCTTCTTGGATCTCTTGCAAGCCTCCTTCCTTTACCCTCTTCCTTCCTCCTTTTTAAATTTCAGCACGGAACATTAGGTTTGATGACTGGAGAGCAATTTAACATCTTTTAACTGAGAGAGGTTGATTTTCATTTGAGACCAAATGGCTCATTTTTACCTTTTTAGCTCCTGGAAGAGTAAAGAGTGAGAGGTCAGCCTTGCGTCGCCATGGCAACCCCTGCAGCTCAGCCCCGAGCTGATGAAGAGAGGTGATAACAGCACGGAAGTTTCCCTCCTTCCTTGGTATGTTCCCCCCATTCAGGTATGTACCTTGATGCATGAAAACGATTATGTCTTGTTCAAAAGATGAGTTTTAAAGTATGGTTACTAATCTGTCAGCCCCAGGGCTGTGATCCTGTGTATCTGTGTGGGTCTGCGTTCCTGTTTGGGACCGAATATCCTAGTGGCTGCCGGTGTCCACACGGTCCCCCAGTTACACAGAAAAGAGCCTGTGCACCCCGTGCTGCTGAAATCTGGCCCTCAGCCCCAAGAGTCCTCTCACCAGCATTCTAAAGGCCCAAAACCTTAATAAAGAGAAATTCTGCCATTCAGTGTGCAAATCAAGTCTTGATGCCATTTTAGCTCAGGGCCCTAGAAGAATACAGTGGAAAAGAGAAATTAAAATGATAAATATGCGAGAGGCCAGACTGAACCATGTAGGAGAGCCTGGCTCAGGCAGGAAGCAATTTCCATGACCTGGATTCAAGTGTCCAACAAGCTGAGCCAATGCACTCATGGTTAAATGGGGGGGAATAACGAGCACCTTAAAACCTGTGGGTCCCAGGCACGGCACCAGCCATTCTATTATCTTATTGCCTGTGATCCTCAAGCCAATTTTGGGCTGGTAGTTTAATCTTGGTTTTGCAGGATAGGGAAAAGGAGATCAGGAATGCTAAGCAACCTGCCCAGGGTCACAGATTCAGTTGCACACTCGTCAGTGCTCCAAGCAGGCTCTCTCCAGACTCGTTAAACCATCCAGATGCACGCATAATAAGCTGGTGTCGGAAGTCAGGAGTTTGCGCTTCTGCTCATTAGTTTATTCATTTAGTTGCAATGAAACCCATCAACTGCCTGCTATGTTTTCAGCGCAGTTCCAGGTGCTAGAGAGACTGATGGGAAGACGCTGACGTTGCTCTCTCAGCATTGGAGCTGAATGACTTGAATCTCAGGGGCGTGAACTTGGGCAAGACAAAAAGCAGGACTGGGCTTCTGCTTTCTCACCTGCAGCCCTAGTCAGCAGAAAAGGAGTTTTCAAAGTGCCTGACAGGGTTCCAGATTCACATACAAGCTCAATGAGTATCTGGCCTCTTCCCCTCCACCTCTCTTGACCTTCATCTTGTTGCTGTCTCAATGGTCTCCTTTGTGCTGGCTGCCTCTCTGTGCTCTTGGCAACTTTGTTCTTGTTGGCTGCATGTGTCTGGCTTCCTGGACATCTTGTGCCCTGGTAAAACTGCAGGCTTCCATCAGGACTGGGCAGTGTTGCAGAGTCAGAAGCAGGAGCAAGAAGAGGAGCTTGCTCTGCTGTGCACTAGCCAGTTGAGTGTCTTAGCTGTGCAGTGGTAGTTGCTTGGATGTCCTGAATTGATTCAGAACATTTACTTTTCTTGGTCACTTTGACCTTGGGGAAGCACCAGAAGGTGCAGGGACCTGATACACTGAACAAAGTGGATGAGGAGAAACTCTGATATTATTTGACAGACATGGCCACAAAACAGTATTTTAAATCAATTCCAGAAATCAAGATAGCTATGAAAAGACACTCACGAAGGAAGAATTTCAGACCTGCTTCAGAAAGTGGTAAAAACAAGATGGTGAATGTGTTCAAAGTGAAAGGGGGTATTTTGAAAGGATTCAATAGCACGTGTCTTTTACAGTGAGAAATTATTTCATTTTCATTGAAATGTTCACCCTGTTGTTCGATCAAAGCTCGTGCAGTGTATAAACAGGCCACCTGCAAGAAGCTTGCCCATCCCCTGCCCCTACTCTATCTTTGCTTTAATGGTTCAGCGTCAGCTGGGAATGCAGGAGATCACTCCCCTCGCTGTTTGCATAAACTCCAAGGGCTCTGCCAGCTCTGAGCCCTCCTATGCTTCCTTTCCTGGGATAAGGTTTGAAGCCGGCTCTCACTTAACAGGGCTTTATAAACCCAGGTCAGAGCTGGCTCCGAAGGACTTGACAGGTTGTATCAGCTGAATGGCAACTGCTCAATTTTTAGAAAGAAAAGGCGCAGTGGATTACTAGTTGGTTCTTCCCTTTTGCTACTGTGTGAGTTACTAAGGAATCCAAAAGCCATGGGTGCAATCCACCAAGGCAATACAAAGGATGACTGGTATTGATAAAATGGTGCATTGCATTGGCAATAAAATCCTCTCTGAGTGTTAGAGCAGGCTGCTTAGGCAAACGCAACCTTAGTATTTTAAAGCACAGGGTCAAATTCTCAGTTAAGAGCACCCTGTTGTGAGCCATGAGAGTCTATCTCCCCTGCCTCACCCCCACTCTTTTCCTCATGCCTCGTCTACCCAAATGAGCCCTACCTCCTTCTCCTGCCTTCTTGGTATGTGGGAGTGTGCCAGTACATAAGTAGTACAAGGGATATCTCTGCTTTGGCATGTACTCTAGGAGGGAAGAGGGAACCAGCATCTAAGCAGGATAGGAACAGCTCACTGCACACAGTGAAGAGAAAGTAAAAATTAGACCTGGTGAAAGTTTAGTATCAAGCCTTACCTTAATGCTTATGAAAAGATAGTTTCTTTGGTAGTCGGGTGTGAGAGAGTACACACCTGTAATCCTACCACTCTGGAGGCTAAGGTAGGAGGAATATCATGAGTTTAAGTCCAGCCTGGGCTAAATAGTGAGTTCAAGGTCAGCCTGCACTATGTAGTAAGACACTGTCTCCAAAACCCAAAAAACACAAACTAAAAAGATAGTTTCTTTGACCTCTCATTGTGCCTTGGTTATGTGTCTATGGTGTGGTGTTGCTTTGCTTTTATTTGTGTGATTATTTGTTCACTGTCTCTGATGCCATACGATGGATGGATGGATATATATGTGTGTGTGTATATATATATATATATATATATATATAATATTTACATTTAAAAAGAATTTATTGCTATAAAAGACACATGACCATGACTCCCCGGCAAAGGACACCACCTCTTCTGGTCTCAACCACACTTACCTCCTTGTCCTTGCTGCTTTGTAAAGCGGCTCTGGAAGTCCCCTTTCATGAGCTTATTTAGTTCTATTGTAGCTGCCTTGATTTTTAGAATTGATTCCAAAGTTTATCCTTCGCAGTCACTTTGACTTTGGGAGGAGCCAAAAGTTGCGCCATGCCAGATCTGGCGGATAGGTGGAAGAGGATGCATCGTGCCGGGTTTTGTGTTTTTATGAGGCTGAGTGTCTGCCGGATGGCCCTTGGCAGCAGCATTCACCGCAGTTTTGATGACATCTCCTAAAGTCACTCCCCAAGGAAGATTTCCAGACCTGCTTCAGAAACTGGCAAGAATAATGCACTAAGTATGCTCCAAGGGAGAGGGAGTAGTCCTCTGAGAAAGATTGATGGCAATATGTCTTGTACTATATATACATATTTAAATTTACACATTCAAGTTGCCAGAGGGTAGGCAATGTGTCTGACTTGTCCTCCATAAAATCGCTGCAGGGAGAAATGGGTACATGGGAAAAGGGGAAAGGCACTTTTCAAGCAAAGAGCAGCAGTCGAAATGTCCAGGCCTGGGAAAAGCAGGGTGTCCTGTCTCCCTGGCAGGTGAAGTGACATGCAGGGACTCCTGGATCCATGGGCATCCTGTGGCCACATCCTGAGGTAGTATATGGATTAGGGAAACTGCCGAGATTAAACTTGGATCAGGAACGAGACCAGAGGCATAACATAGTGAAATCATGTCAATGTTTTTGAAACATAATGACTGTACTGAGGAGATGAATATTTTTAAACTGAAGCCTAGCTAAAACAATTTGTCATGGAATATTATTCATCCATTTAGCAAATGCTGATTTAGTGCCAGCCAGATGCCAGTCACCACTCAAGGCTGGGAAGAGTCACCATGAGACAGGCGCAGGCATGAAACAGAGCTTACGTGTGGGTGGAGAGAAGAGTAAATGCTTGTGTGAGCTACAAAACATTGGGCAGAACCTTTCCTAGTAGGACGCAGCTGAGTGGCACCGCAGCACGGGTGATGGCGGGGGTCCTCAGTCACGGTGAGGAATTCGGATTTTATTCCAAAGGCAAAGAAAATTGCCCAGAAGGTGTTGAGCACAGGTGGGCCATGACCTGATTTGTAGGAAGAGCTTGCAACTTGCTGGATGGAGAAGGAGATTTGGAAGGCTCCCGTGAAGGAAGAAGCAAGCAGATCGGGTAGCATGGTGGGGTGCTGAGACATGGAGGGTCGGATGAGTGCTAGATGTGGAAACCAAATGAATTCCTTATCCTTTGGAATGTAAGAGAAGAAGAGAATGTCATATAACACCTCAGGCTGGAGACAGACCTATGGTAAGATAGGCTTACAGTGCATTAGATTAGGAGACTTGCGGAGCAGAAGGTTTTAAGGGGAAGATTTGCGGATTCCATGTGAAGATACCAAGATGGGCTACGAGGAAGGAAAAGGGATAATACAAATATGGTAGATGTTTAAATTTAAAAAAAAATATTATAGCATAAGACAAATTGCCATTCATTCCAACTGAAAAATCCCACTTTTGCAGGCAGGTTTAGAAGTTCACTGAATGATGTGGTCAGAAATATAGTGAATGCTTTCGCTGAGTGATACCCACAGAAAGGCAGGCACAAAGAGAAGTCTCCACAGTGCGTCCTTGCCCCACCTGTTCGCTAGATGTGGCACCCTGTGCCTTCTGGCTCTTCACCGAGGTCTAAGCACCACAAAAAGTAAATATTTTGAATCAGTTCAGAACAACATGGCAGCCATAACAGTGCAACTGAAGACGCTCAGGAAAGAAGACTTCCGGAAGTGCTTCAGAGAGGGGCAAGGACAATGGGATAAATGTGCTCGCAGGTAGGTGGAGCATATCGAGGAGAATTAACAGTAATGTGTGTTTCCCTGCAATGTTTTTTATTTATATAGTCTCTGTATTTTTGAGTCACACTTCATATACTGACAAAGACTCCAGGGTGTGATATATAGAGAATATTTTTGTTACAGGATGATATAAAGAGGTAGACAAAGCTTTTGTAAATAAGGAGGGGAAGAGGGGTTAAAGGGAGAGTAGGGGAACAGGAATGAAAAAGCATAAAGATATATCATGTACAGGTACAAATTCCTTATGATGAATGTGATCATTATGCATACCTAAAATGTACCAATACATTCAATTAATTAAAAAATAAAGTCAAAAAAGATGGAAAGTAATTTTGTATATGTATATATACTAAAGAAGCATCATAGGATATTGCTAATACTTATTTTGGGGATGAATGTTTATTTAAATGCCTTCTGTATTTCACTTTCTGATTTTCCAGTTTTTTTCAAAGCCCTGTTAACTTTGGGAACTAAAAATTACTTTCAGTCCTCACAACAGAAGATAATCTTGCTACTTATTCTAAATGTTTGGCTAAAATCAGTTTAAGATCCTCTTATTGGAAATATACAGAAAAATACATATGACAATAAAGGGATAAAGACTTAGTACAGACACTGACATAGATATTGAAATAAGCCACATGTTAGGTAAATACTTTGTAAGGTAGTGATGTTACACGCCTGAAATTATCACAGTGCTCCAAAGAAAAATGAGATTCCAGAGGCCAAGAAAGCGATGTTAGTTACTTCTTTCTTATTACCACCTGTGAACATGCTCTCCAGTAGCAATTTCTGCACAAGATATGGTCACAACATCCTGAGATGAAACCACCCAGTGCCGCTGCTGTTGCTATGATAAACTGACACACACAACTCAGTGTTAAACCCAGCCTTTGGTCCAACATGGCACCCATGGACCCAGAAATGAATGAGGCAATCTCTGTTCTTTCTGTCAAAGCCTTGCTTTTGCTGAAATATTAGATGTTGGAATTAGTGTGTTAAAATCATCTTACTTTTCCTATTTATCTGGGGGCACATTCCAGTATTCTATTTGGCCATTTCTACCTGGGTTTCCAAAGGAGGTAGAAAAACTAAAGAATAGTGTGGTACAAATAACTTACATTCAAGATAAGAGAAAGCAAGCAAAGCCATTTTGGGTTAATTAAATGTAGCACTTGGTGTGGGTTTTTTTTTTTTTTTTTGCATAATCAAGGAATTTCAGACAAGCTTTAGTCATTCATTTTATGGGCATTGATTCATCCATTTCATAAACATAACAATATTTTTTCAAAATTCTCGGGAAATGTTAAAAAAAAAATAGAAATAAAGAACCTGGAAGACTACCCTTAGAAAACTGCTGTTCTCTTAATATCTGAAGCTTGGAAGCAAGTCTTACTGAACTGCCACACAGGTGAAATGAGCTTAGGGCTGCTATGACCTGGGTATTTTACCTTGTAATGTTGTTCAATGACTCAAATAAAATGGCACACAGGAAAGGACAATTATAATGTGGCATGCAGTCAGAAGTTTAGAAAACAGTGGCCATAATTAGAAACATCTAAAATGGTAATAAATTTGGAAGGCTTTCACAGAAATAATCTTTGGCGAAGGTGATTTTTCTTTTTCCTCCCTTCTTCCTACTTTTGTTCTTTTTTTTTTCTTTTCATTTCCCATTTAACTTTTGGGATATAACTAATTTTTATATCACAGAAAGTTATTTTTGTAGTGATTACTAAGAAATGTTTAACATGAAATCTCAGATAGGAAAACCAATGATCTTTAAATATTACCCTTTTAAAGCTCTTCCTAAGAATGTAATTCTTTCCTTCTTTGAGTTTCCATGGCAATTTGTTTGTACCTGCAGTTATCTGGGTTCTGTTTTTACCTTATCCCCAGTTTCCTTCTCATTGAATTTTTTGGTTTCTAAGAGAAATATGAATCTAACTCATCAATCCATATTTTTGGCAAAGAATAATGAGCCTTACATATAAAATTATTTGATTAAGTCAATTTTTAAAACATTTGTTAAGAAATTACTGTTTTAGCCAAATGTGGTAGTACACACATTATACAAGCACCTGGTTGACTGAGGCAGGAAGATTTGGATTTCTATGCTAGGCTGGGCTACATACAGTTCAAGACTAGCTTGGACTCTATAGTGAGACTTAGTCTCCAAAAACAGACAAACACACAAACAAATATTCTTAAAAGGTGCTTTCTGTCTTATCTCGGCGAAAGCAGAATGAGAATATGTGGCTCTATCTGAGGCCACACAGAATCCAAGTTTGAGAATTTCCTAAATTTCTATGTAATCGAGGCTTTGATTTTTCAAAACTGAGGAACAAAGTCTATAGATGAGAAACTCATTTCCAGTAAATAGCACCACCGAATGCCAAGTGCTCCCAAGGGAAGATCCTGCCTTCTACCTCCACCTGATCCAGGTCACTGCTAGGTTCTGAGTGGCTTCGCGGGGGAGCTCTGAGGGAGATGCAGGCAGAAAGCTGCAGGAACACTACAGCTTACATTCATACTTCACCATTTCTATGGAGCCAGAATTCGGCCAACCTTGGTGTCCGGTGAAGTGTGGCCCAGTGTCTGCCTGTGGTGTTCAAAATGCGGTAGAGTAACACATATAGGCACCTTCTTCACAAATAACTATTGTAAGACATTCAAAATAATTTAGCGCTAAATGCGTGCACCCAGTCTTTTAGAACATCAAAGAAGGATTGAAGGAAGCTATTTGAGTTTTTAAAGAAAAGGATGAATTTCCCAGTGAGACCTAGTGGGTCAGATCCTGAATGCTGGCGAGTCTTACTAAAGGGTTTAAGACATTATCCTTTGAGCAATGGAGAGGCACGGATGGTTTTTAAGAGGGGAAGTGACATGATCAGATTTGTGTTTTAGACAGATGGCTCTGGTAGCAGAGTAAGATGGATGGGTGTAGGGAAAAGGATTCACAGTAGTGACAGCAGCTCCAAGGTACAATTGTCCAGGCTATGAATAAATGTTTGTTTTTAAAGAGACAAGTATCAGAAGAGCCCACTGTGCATGGAGGCCCCTGAAGGAGGAGTGGTGCACGCTGGGTTGTCACACCCTAGGGAAGGGAGAGATAGCTTCACTCTGGCTTCCCTGTGGGCCTGGTGTCCCATGGAGGAAGTCCTTGAAGGTCAGGCCATTTCCATGCCCAGGAGGCAGATATTGCTGTCTCTTTCCAAACATAAACTGTACTCCAACATTCCAAGATGATTAGATGAATTTATAAATATAATCCAAACATGTTATTCCTTGGTTTCCAGAATGGAATCAGAAAAATAATACTTAAAGAGGAAAATATTTGTCTGTTCTTGTTTCTGCCCTTTTTTTCTGGTTGCATGCCAAGCAGCTTAAAATCAGAAATAGTTAGAATTAGATAATGCAGCCACTTTGGTTCCTAGATGCCGCTGAACATGGCAAAAATATATATGGTGAACTAGACTGACCCCACAGTTTACAACTAGGATACTCTTGGCTGAAGGAAGAGGGTAATCTTCTTCCAAACTGAGATCTAGAGAGCATTTCAGTGGAGACTTGACAGCTCAGATATCTTGAGTAGTGTTGTATTGTCTTAAGTGTGTGTTGTAATGAGGCCAGTTCTCACTTCATAAAATTATTCCAGGCCCACCTTGGTGCAGATCTGAGCCCTTGGAATAATGTATGCTCTATCCCTGCAGGATGTCATAAGCCATGGTCCTCTTAACATCAGAGGTCAAACAGCCATGGGTTTGACCTTGACACCTAGAGGTTAATATATTTATATTGACAAATTCATTTTGATAAACTGACCAGAGGAATTGGCGTGAAAATGAAGGCAAAATAAAGACAAAGAAATCATGCTTATGACAGCAATTCTGCCAAGTCTTTTCATAGATAATTGTATTGATTTTCACTGCAATCCATGGAGAGTCTTCTCCTTTATTACAGAGGATACTGAGGGTTAGAAAGATGTATGACTTTCGCAAGGTTAAAAACCAGTAATTTACTGGAGCCACGATGAGAACACTGGTGGTTTGACTCTGCAAGAGCTAGGATATAAGATCAAGATAGCATCTATCATCATGTTAGTTGGGTTTTAGCTACCTGAACTTGTGTCAGGAGATGAGACTCTTAATGATAGAAGTAAACCAAAGAATGTGGCCATGAGCAAAACAATTATGGTTCTTCATTCAGTATTACTATATAAACAGATGGAAGTAAGAATTTTAAAAAGTGAGAACAAATCACTTAGAAAGCTGAAGATCCCAATGAAATTGGGGCAGCAGCTTTGACTTTGGGGGTCTCTGAACTAGGCTAAACATTTAGATTCCATTTCTCAGAAGCTCACTGGGTTGTAGTTCAGAAACAATGTATAGTGCAAAATCTTAGCCTTTATTTTTAAGAAGTGGTGGTTAACAACACTTTCTATGAGTTGTCAGATAGTGAATATTTTAGGCTTTTTAAGCCACAGGGACTCTGTCATGACCACTCAGTTATATCCATTGTTGAAGCTGGAAGCAGCCATGAGTAGTGAAGCAATGCTTGGGTGTGAGACTGCTCCATGACACTTTATTTTCTCAAATAGGTAATGGGCTAGATTTGGTCAGTGGGCCATGGTTAGCTGAATTCTACTTTGGAACCAGACTAGGTGGGATCCAAAAATAAGCCAGTAAATCATTCAATAAATATTTAATGATGTCCAAGACACATCCTGGAAAAATTCATACTCTATTGCAGGTAACCCAAGTATAATTACAACAAATTTAAGTGTTATGAATAGAAAAGATGAACATGCTACAGAAACACAAAGGAGTGAGCCCAGAAGTCCTTCTAAGGGACTGGGAAACTTTCTCCATCAAAACTTCTTTCTATCTTCTCCCCCATCACCCTTGGAAGACACTGAGTGACTACTTTTCCACTGTTCTTCTCAGTCCCAGACACAGCCTCATAATCTTACTGAACACAGAGTCTCAAGAGGCCCAAGGGAGACAGCAAACCCAGTAGACTGTATTTCTGCTTTTGCTCTTGCTGGGTAAGTGGGAATTCTTCCCCTCTCCCTCGGCAAGGAAGCATGGCATTGCCCATAACAAGAATGCTGAGGGAGAGGAGTGGCTAAAAGGCAGGCCCTGGCACAAGACTCACAAAATAGCAACACTTCCCTGAAACAGGAGTAAGGAATTCAGAGCAGAGAGTGTCTAAAGGGAAAGACAGAGCTGGGGGCTGGTGGTAGACACCTGTAACCGCAGCACTCTGGAAGTTTAGGCAGGAAGATTACACATTCAAAACCAGCTCATACAATTTAGTGATTTAGACTCTATCTCAAAGAAGAAAAAGCTGGAGATACAACTTAGTGCAAAGACCCTGGTGCTGGAAAGTGAAAATCAGCCCTAGAAATTGGGGAAAACCTCAGCTGATTTTAATTTTTAATTCCCCCTGCTTTTCTACCACAGGCACAGAATTGAATGAATAAGATGTCGCATCCCTCTCGTTAGCTCATTAGCAATGAAGGATCCGATCTTTAAAAGAAAAATTGGGAAATTTCGGCACAGATGGGGATGCCTTGATTGCACAGGGAGGCTGTGGCTGCACAGTCAGCAACAGGTGCTGCTGCCTTTGTAGAACCCTGTGTTTCAAAAGATGAGCTGAGCCTCCGGAATGGTTGGCGAACAACAATTTACACTGATTGCAAATCCCTGATCTTGTCTTTCCTCGTAATTTCCTCTAATACTGAACAAGTGGAGGTACTATTTCCTATGCCAGCCATTGTAAACAAGTACTGGTGAGCGTTTTGCTTTCCAGGACAGTTCTGTCTCCAGCCACATATTTATTACCTTTCTATCACCTAGGTTTCTGGTGATGAACACATTACCTGTCTACAAGGAAGAAAGAGAATTCTTTCCAAGAATCACTGGCAGCATGAGACGAGGATCTTTAACAGTTGAGGAGGACCTAATCTTCCCTTTTGGACAGAAAATGCTAGTAGAAATTGCCATTTTTTTTTTTTTTACTTGCCCTAGATGAAGGGACGAGTGATATCCCTCTTCATGGTGAAACTGTGTACTGAGGACATTTCAAGATTTAAAAACACAAGTAGAAATTTTAGTTATGTAGACTGCATGTCAAGAATGTTACAGAGATTACAGAGGTATGATAGGCATTGGTTTGTAGGTGCAGCTGCCTGCGTGATAAACTGTTTCCCTTCCATGAAGTATATATATGAGACACAATAGCCCCCATAAGTGACCAACTATGTTGTATTTATAGAGGAGGAACTCATTTATAATGTAGTTTTAATACTCTTATCCAATAGAATCCAAGATGTGGCTTACTTGTTTATAGAACTGTATTCATGTGTTCAATTTTGGCATTCTATGATTTTAGAGAACTTGGTTGTCATATTACCTTGACCTCTGAAAGTTAACTGTGCATAAAAACTGGGCCACCACAAAAATTTTAAAATCTTTCAACTAAGATAATCCACAAGCAGCTCCAATGTACTTTCTTAAATCTTCCCCAAATGTCTTCTGTCTTTGTAAGTCTTTGGATCAGTACTTACGAGTTAGGTGGTCTTGGAGAAACCATGTCATCTTCCTTTAACTCAATGTCTTCATCTATACATTGTTGATGATTTTAGTATCTCCTTTTTAGATTGTCACAAGTGAAGAAAATTGTTTTAAAAATGGAACACACTGCTTGGCCAATAGGAAGCAAGCGATAAGTAGTTGTGACGAAGCTGGTGGTGACTGTGATTTAACAATGAAATTAGTAGTCTCTACAGACTTTCCCAGATGTGGTAAGCTTCTTCAGTTTACTATCTTGTAGCTGAAGGACATATGTTTTTGCAGAACACAGAACCAAATGGCCAATGACCACTTTTTTTTTAAAGCATAATGCTCTTGTTCTTTTCAGCTGACCTTTTCTCAATGACCTCTGTACCTCCCCATTTTCCACTTAGACCCATTAGCAGGCTGTGCCGCAATATGCTGCTTGTCATCTGTTTCAAAGACACAGTGATAGGATACAGGTACACCAGATGGATAAACCTAGTGTGACTAATTATTGTGTATTTGCCTTTAATTATTATCATTTATTACTAGTGGAAAGACAATAAAGGTTCTCTGTCTTAGAAGACACTGTTGGCAGAAGTGAAGTTTCCTTTTTTTTTTGTAACATGGCTGAAGTTTTGACTGTTTATGATAAGAAACAGCAATGCATGCAGACAGGACAGAAAGACAAATAGAGAGAGTGATGGGCAAACAAAGACATGGTTTACTTTAGTCTAAATGATTTCAATAAATCTACTATAATTTTTAAAGAATTTTCCCGAGAACTGGATATTGACCCACAGGACCTTTTTCAGTCTTTCACAGAACATTTTCTTGGAAATAATTAGTCAACAAGTGTGTGGTGATGATTGAGGTTTAGAAGAGGAATTTGAACCTAGATAATTATCCCCAGATTTTTAAAAATAGATATTTGCATAAGTCTCATAATTTCTATTTTGATTTTTCTTTCATTGTTAAATTGTATTTTTTAAAGCTTTTACTTGTTTTTAGACATTGATTATGAGCTCATTTTAAAAGCACGAAAGGAAAGTTTTCACCCATGAAGTTACACAACTCAGCCACTTTATGAAGAAAGTTTAGGGGGAAAAGTTTGTATTGAAGTAAATTCTTACTCAGACAAGCATGCATATTATAAAAAAGCTAAAATCAGCATGCATGGTTTGACATATTGATATGCCCAAACTATAAAATAGCTATAATTCTCTTCCCATGCAACAGTGAACTGGAAGATATCTAAATGAGAAAAGAAATATGCTCTGTAAGAACATTAAACTTGCAGTTTACAACAGGATCCTTTTTTATTTCATAAAGAGGTTTGTTTTAGCAAAACATCTGTACTGCAGAGTTTCATTGTTGAAATATGAACAGGAATAGTAACAAAGAAGTCCACGCTAATATTAATTTTGATTAAGTTAATCCTTCAAAAGACTCTGAGTCTGGTTTTCTCATTTTCTATATTCTTTTTTTTTTTTTTTTTTTTTTCATTTTCTATATTCTAAAAACACATAAGTATACATTTTTCTTAAAAAAGACACGTGGATGTTTACTACAGAAAATGGAAGGAGATGGTGAACTGAAGCAGCTGCTTTGGAAGTGAAACTGAGCAGCCCCAAAAGCTGAGATGCACCCAGCCATCAGTTAGGGTAACCAATATGCGAGCAGAGAAGGAGACACATCCAGTTTAAGAAGCTGGGCTTAAGCCAGTGGCTACACCAATACATGGTTTATCTACTTGTGTGTGGTAAATAATTGTCATCTTGTGGCTTCTAATACCATTTTCCACTTCTTAGGATCTCCTTTATTTCCTTCCCTTACTTGGTGGAAAGGCCTTCTCTTGGATAAGAGGAATAATTAGAATAACTGGAAGCTTTCTCTTTAGAATTTCAGTTTTTTTTTTTTTTTTTTTTTTTTTTTTTTTTTTTTTTTTTTTTTTTTTTTTTTTTTTTTTTTTTTTTTTTTTTTTTTTTTTTTTTTTTTTTGAGACAGGGTCTCACTTTGCAGTTCAGGCTGGCCTTGAGCTCACTTTGTAGCCCAGGCTGGTCTCGAACTGGCAACGATCCTCCAGCCTCAGCCTCTTGAATGCTAGGATTACAGGCATGGACCACCATGCCTGGCTAGAATTTTAATCTTCAGAAGAGGAATAAAGCAATCTTGAGACAAGGGTTTCATCACATCTGCCATGGTCATGTTGTTAGAGCTTTGAAAGTTTGTGTCTCTTCCTTCTTCACCTCAGTGACTAACTTTTATTAAATATGTAAGCCTCATAATGCAGACACACCTGAGGTCTACGACCTCTCTAGCCTCCCTTTGACTTTATAAATGCTTCTGAAGAAATTCCTTTTCTTTGGGTTAGTTAGAATCAGCCAGTGCTGGTTGTGAGCAAAGCAGTTTTACTGATGGCCCTGCATGATAATACACAAACAATATATGTAAAAAGGCATCCGTTATGTTTTTCCTATCTCAAGCACCTGAGTTACACTGTGCTGGGGCCCAGGGAGTTAGGGTCAAAAGAGACATTCAAGTTAACTTGACTATCAGATGTGGCTACTATTACAATAAAACTTATATGCCACTCTAACAGTTGTTATGCAACAACTTGGCTTAGAATCAAATTTTTGTATTTTAATACTGTAGTGTGAAACTGTCATAGGATTGATTCTAACCAGTATTGGAATATGAAGTCAAAAGAAAATACCTGGCTGGGTGTGGTGACAGATTCCTGTAATCCCAGCACTCAAGGCTGAGATAGGAGGACCCCTGTGAGCTTGAGGTCAGCTTGGACTATATAGTCGGGCCCTGTCTCAAAAGCAAATAAACAAACCAGTGAAAATACCTAAATAATCACTGACTGTAGGAAAAGTATCTACTACTGCCTTCTCCTCTCCTACCAGGATTTTTGACCAATGACATGTGCAGAAAGAAATATGCCTTCTTTGTGTAAAAACATGCAATAACTAGTTCTTAACTGCAAAATTCTTTGGTTCCCTTTTATCATGGTAAATTCCTGGTGATGGGTCCTCTAGCAGTGTGAATACCTGAGTGAGGACTTTGTGGAGGTGTGAAAAAGTCAAAAAGTGGACACTTTATGTAAGTGAAAAATCATGCATTCCAGCCCCTCAAATGTTTTGGTGTTACTGGGGCAGAACATCGCTTATCCTGACTAACGTAGTGCACCAGGGTTCGATGGGCACCAGATACCATAGAGCAGGGTATGATTCAAAGAGCTCTGTTAGGAGAGCTGTTTATTTTCTATTCTGCTGCTAAGCCACGAAGTGGTCTTGGCTCAGTCACTGAAGGCCAGCGGAATCATTCATCTACTCTCAAAACTTGTTAGTGCTGGAATAAATGAGGTAGAAGATCATACTACTCAAGTAAAAGAATCACAAAGGTTTTCGGTGCCCAGCGATGTGCTGAAGGAGCTTCTCAGTGGCTGGACAGCTTCACAAGGCTGCATGGCAATGCCCAGAGGTTATACTCCGGGACCTTCAGCCTTGCTTTCCTTGCCGCAGCTCATTCATTTTATGTAGTGTGAGACTTTATACTAAATGTAATACTTTCTTAAAATGTTTTCACGGCAAATAAAATATTTAAAAACCTATAGATTTGACTATCTCTAAATTTCTGTCTAGTTCTTTTTATTCTGCTCCAGAATCATTTTTAAATGGGACAGACCCATCACCCAGTTCTCCCAGAATGTGTCTGTATCTTCCATTTCTTCCATGGGAAGATGGAGAAATAAGCCAATGCCAGACATCCCCGGATATGGTTTCCCTCTTAATCCACCCAACAACCTCACAGAACTGTGATTTACTTCATCTAATAATGAAGGGAATGAAGCTCAGCAGGGTGGAATTACTGTCTTGGAAGAAACAGAAGCAGGAATTTAAACCAGCCCTGTGTGGGCTGCAGGCTATGCTCCTTCGGTTGTAGCAGGTAACTACACCATATCTTATAAATCTGAACACTTCTTTGAATAATAAAACAGTCTATGAAATGTAAATAAAGCTTATATCCATGGTTACTTTTCCCTTTTGTGAGAAGTCTCTGGTATTCTTCTTATGAACAAAGAGTTTCATTGAACAATAACTGTGGAATCCCATGCACCATCCCCCCGCCCCCCCATCAACTGTGTTGTTAGCCATAGTGTAGAAATCCTGCTTCTGGAGTTTTGTTTTTTAATGATAATAGCCTGGGTCAAATACAGAGCTATGACCAAAGAAACAGGCTCACAGAAGACTAACTCAATGGCAAAGCTCATCTGCCTGGGATTCGATTTATAGCTCATCCCCCCCCCCCAAAGGATGATTTTACATACATTTCAGGATTGGTCCTTTTCATAACAATCACTAGAAGGACTCAGATGAAGTTTTGTCTTTCTTGAATTCATATCCCACTATGGAAGATAAAATAGCAATGGGGGAGACTTTGGTGAATGACAGTGACATACAAGATGCCATAGACATATTGTGTTGATTTCTAAGGACATGACATTTCAGACAAAGTCAGAAATAGAAAATAATATGCTACTGAACATACAGAACATTCAGAGCAGATATTTATTTATGAGGTACATGCTGACTGAGGACCTGCTATGTACCAAGCAGTTATTCATGCCCCACACTGAATAGGATTTTTCTCCTCTGTCTCTATGTATCCTTCATCTGAAACAGGTTGAATTCAAAGCTATGAATACTTCTGAAAGCTGCTCTCACCAAATCAATCTGCAGGACTTTATGTTTTCAGATAGCTAGGAGAATCCCCCAGAATCCCTCATTCTCAAGGGTCCTTCAAGGACCATTCTCAGGGGTCAGTGAGTGCCCCTAGTGACACTGAAGTTGGTGATTCTCTAACAAAATCTTATTAAGAATCTGCTGTGTGTTAACATACAGAGTTTCAAAAGTATAATTCCATCTAGAAATAGTCCTTGTATTCAGAGTGTACATTTTAGTGGGAGAGTCAAAAAAATAAGCAAATTTTCAAGAACTTTAATGATCCACAACACTATTGAGTTATAAACACAGAGGTTAGTGTCTGATTTTATGTGTGGAATATGTTGGACTGAAGAAATGAGTCTTGACATCGTCCCTTGCCATTGTAGACTGGTCATGTCCGGACTGATTAAGGACTGTGCTCAGTTACCCACTGAGATTTACTGAGTTCCTGCTCTCCAATGAACAAGGGTCACTAAGACTCTGGCCATCTCATATGGTAACTCACATCCTAGTATAAAAGACGGACATACAAAAATCACCTATTGATAGCAGAACTGTTTTAGAGTCCTTGGGGCAAAGGGCTTTGGAAGTACAGAGGAAGGGAAAGCCACTGTGTGAAGAAACAAAGGCAACTCTCAGAGGTGTTGACTTTGCAGTTGGCCTTGATGGGTACTGAAATTCAAAATGCTAATTTGACCCTTTTATCTCTAAAAATGGGAAAAGAGCCAATCAAAGAAGAAGAAAAATGAAGCAGTTTCTCCTCAAACTTCTGGATCTTGTGTGCCAGGGTTGAGAATCCTTGAGAGCAACTTTCTGAGTCTTTATCTTCTCCTCAAAACTCAAAGCATCAGAATTCATTGTCTCCAGCTGCACATGTGGGAACTCCTCATCATCCTTGGAAACACCCAAGGGACCCCCACATGCTGGCAAAAGAACTCTGATGAAAAGGTGCTCTCAGAGTCCAGGTGCTTTTTCATCTTCAAATAATCTAAGCAGTAATTTTCTGAGTTCCCTTACCTAAGAGATTAGGTCAGATAGTGCAGAGGTAGGACTGTCCTCCACTGCTGCAGATCTCAAAGGTGACTGACGGTGCAAAGTTGCTAATTGTTCATCCCTGTGCTGCTCCAGTCATGGTCATGATGTGCATGTTACCATTTTCTCCAAACTTAACTGTATCATCCATTAATGATTGGCACTTGGGTTCTTGGCCCTTCCGGGAGCAAACTCAGGCTCTGAACAATTCTCACAAGCTAACCTTTCTTAGAAAAATGTACATCATAAAGATGCTGCTGGGGGTTAAATATACAAAGGAACTGACCCACAATATTCTTTCCTTCTCCTCCTCTGAAAATCCCACCAGGATTATTTATTATTTATTCTATGCTGAATCATTCTTTCTAGCTAGAGGACTGTAGATTTCAGAGAGACCCATAGATACAGTAGCTAAGACTGCTGCTAGAGAGACTGTCCCTGTGGCTAAGAGAGAATATACCCAGGGAGGTGCTCTTTAAGCTTTGGCATCCACAGAAGCTGAATCTCTGGGAATAGTTAAAAACTGGTGGCTTGAAAGCCAGAATCACAATTTTATCACCTAGGAGAAGCCAAGAATGTGTGAGATCAAACATTCATCAGCTTTAACATTTCAGTCGTGATTCCTCTATCAACATGATGTCTCAGACATTGGTGATGGGTGGCCCCTAACCTTCTTTTCATGGAGATGTCATTTTTCCTTGCCACAGAAAAACTTTCAAATGATTACTTTGCTCTTCTCTAGTGATACCAAGCTGATAGTGGGCACAGAAGTTGCTGACAACTTATTGTGCTTTCTAGTTTGTGTTTAAATTATTTGAAATGCTAAAGAGGGTATACTTTTTTCTCTTTTGCAATATAAGGTAGGCTAATGATGCCAAGTAGAGGTTCCACAATTGAAGAGACCTTGTTTCAAGATTTCTTTCTGCCATTTCCAGGCTGTGTCACCAATAGCAAAGGCCTGTACCTCATTGTCCCATAAATTAATCTATAAAATGGCTGTTTAAATAGTACTTGTTTTTCACTGGATGTTGTAAAGATGAAAAAAAAAAAAACAAGGAAAGGAACATGTTTGGAGTATGCTATCTGCAGCAACTGTGCATATGTTTTCAGGACTATTTCCTCCTTCACACAACCTGATAAAGAAGGTACAACAAATGACTACCTCATCTTGCAGAGGAGAACATGGAATGTTGGAGAAAGCCTAAAAGGGCCACTTAGGATCAGTATGGCTGTCATTTCTGAGGGTAGAACTAAGATCTTGGTGCTCTGTTTCTACATTGGTACAAAAGTTAATGCTCTGTAACTATTACTATTTATTATCATTTTTCCTTCAAGGAAACCACTTCACATGTGTAATATATGTAATATACATGCATATATGAAAAAACACCATTTCTTTTAGGGCTTTATAAAACATTGATCATAGAAAATTTATTGGGGAGAATAGGTAAAATTTCAATTTTAAGATATTTACATTTCATATTGCATATACATTGTTCACATACAGGTATAATCAATTTCTTCATACATCCATATCATGACTAAAACCCAGGTACATATTTGAGGACATTAGGAAAGTAAAATAAATTACTTTGTGATCTGTTTGGAGCATTAAGTTCACTGTATCCTGTTCAAAGCTTTTAAAAGTCAATTTGACGAAGATATCAATATGCAAAGCAGCAACTATGGGTGGTTTTTTTTGTTGTTGTTATTGTTGCTGTTTACCTGTTTTGTTTTTTGTCTTTGGATTTTTGGCTTTTGTGTTTTTTCTGTTGTTGAGAGGATTAATTGTCTGACTAATTTTGCATGTCTGCATATGGGTTCATATATTTACACTTCGAAGATATCAATGGATAAAGCAATAACCACTGTTGAGACCAGGTCACCTTGTCTATAGATTAGTTGTGATTGTACTATTTTTTATGCTAATTGGTGTCTGTTTGTTAATATGTTTT